>BMAV01020450.1:340278-363723 GCA_019973955.1 Trichonephila inaurata madagascariensis | reverse complement strand
ACTTTTAATCGGCAGTTAAGGGATTAAGTATATGCAGTTCAAATTATAAAGATAAGTGTTGAATTTTGTGTATGAAATTTTATATATAAGAAGCCCATGGGATCACTGGTAATTATTAAACTTGTTCTTAACTTAGAATTGTTAAATTAATTATAAAATAGATTGTGCAGAACTGATAGATTTATAAAAGTATTATATCAGAGTATAAATGTATATTTTATTTTTCAATATGCCAGAATGTATTTCATTTGTTTACTTTCAGTAAATTAATTTTTTTTAAAAAAAAATAATCCGTTGTTTTTGACTTTTCAATATGCTCGCGTCCCTCCCTTAGAGTTAACACGCCCCCCAGGGGGCGCTCCCTAAAGTTTGAGAAACGCTGCATAATATATATTTCCAACAGAATTTTTTCACAATTTCACAAATTGTTTTAAATTTTCCAGTTTATAATTAAAATATATGAAATAAATATATTTAAAGTATTGTAAGAAGAAAAAAATCGACAATCAGAAATCTCTGTGCTTGTGTATATGCGTGTTCATGCATGCATGTGCGTGTGTGTGTACAATATAAAGTAGCATCATTTCTGTTTTAATTAGTGAATCAGTTTAATAACCAGCTTTTAATAGAATATCCATAATGAAATATTAAACAAATATCATTTTGTTGCATATGTTATCAATGCCAAAGTGTCAATTTATAGTAATATACATAAAAGAAAATTTTCTCCTTCTGATACACTAATCAGTTTTCGTCTAAAAGTTTTAATAGTGAAAATTGATGATTCTATATTCAGAAAATAAAAACTTCTAAGTAGAAAATTTTCAGTAGGGACATAAAGTGGAAATTTGAATTCGATGAACTTATGAATCGATAATGAGTTGCTTTTAGCATTTTGTTCTTCGGCAAAACAGAGAGCTGTCAGGCCATATTATCGCAAGCTTTTATCTTTTAACTGAATTGAATCTGAGGAAATTTTGGAGCTTGCATTAGTTTTAACGCAACTTTCAACATGTTTTTCTACAATTAATGATATACATGCATAGTAAAGACTAGCTTTTTTTCCCTGTGCAAAGTATTTTTTCAATATTAATATCTTTCTAGAGGAGCAAAATGTAAAGAAAAATTATTAAAAATGCATTTTTGTTGATTTTATCATAAATATAGCTTCAACATACAATTTCTAAAATGAAAATTATTTTTTGTTTAATGGGATGATACTGATTATAAAAGAAAACAAACATTCCTCTAAAAAATTTCATTAAATTGTTAGAAATTGCGTTCGTTTATTGAATGGGTTATAACAAGTATTTTCAATTCAAATAAGTTTTAATGTAATAGATCACATTCAAAGCTAAATAAAATTAAGCCAACAACAGTAAAAATTTAAATATACGTGTCTATTTGTAGAATAGTAGGAACATAATATTATTAAATTTTGTGAAAGAAGCAAAAATTAATTTTACCCAAAACTTTACATAAATACTTGTGTGTGTGTGTACGTGCGTGCGTGCGTGCGTGTGTGTGTGTCTGAATTTAGCAATTTTAGTCTAGTATGTAAAGCTTAATGTTCAATTCAATCACTGTTTCCTTGAAAATATGCCAAATTTGAATATTCCCACCAACATTTTCATTATTTCTTTAAGCTCTGGTTATTGGTGTGATCTCTTTTTACTAATTTTAAAAATATTTAAGGTGAACTTACTATTTACTTCGCTTTGACAGTTAACTCAAAATTATTCTCGATATTAGTATAACATTTGAGCTTCAAAATAAACTCTATTGCCCGCTGGGATGAATTGATAGATCATTCGATGAGATTAATTCACTTCAGGGGTAAATACAGTTTATATACTGTACATAGATACATCTATACAATTCTAGGATATATATATAAAATAGGAACAACATAAGGGAAGGATTTCCGCGCTATGCTTACACCAGAATATCCCAGTCTTAATTACTCAACTACCCATTTCCCACCAGAGGGAAACCATGCAAGTACTCTGCCTGGTGGCGCCATCTAGTAGTTATTATAAAAATAAATAAATAAATCCATTTGTTACAACATGATATTTTTTAATAAAAAATTTAACGTAATCATAATACTCAAATAAGGATACACCTAATTAAAATAAATAAAAATAATCACCAAATATGAAGAAACTATTTTAAATAATTGAGAAATTTAAGTTTCTTCAAAGCGCTTTTAAATACTCCTAACTTCCACACCACACAAACGAGAGAACGTTTGAACCTCTTAGATTTAACGTGCAACGGCCTCCTCTACACGGCGTCAAATATCACGATATGGAACAAAGTTTAGAACTAATGGAGCTAAGGCAGTGTTTCTCAAATTGTGGGGCTCGCCCCTCTAGGGAGGGGCTTGATAACTCTACAAGGGGGCGCGAGTACATCGGAAAGTCGAAAATAAAAGATTATTTTTAAAAAAATTATTAATTTACTGAAAGGAAGCAAAACAAAATACATTCTGACATAATAAAAAATAAATACGCATTTACACCGATATAATACACTTATAAATGTATCAGTGTTGTACAATGTGTTTCATAATTAATTTAACAGTACTAAGTTAAAAACAAGCTTAATAATTACCAGTGACCCTATGGGCATGCCATAAAATTATACACAAAATTTTATACTTACCTTGATAATTGGCACGGTTTATAATTAAAGTCGTATTGTAGCTTTACATCAAAGAATATTATTGAACTGAATACATTATTATTGTATGGGGGGGGGGCCGCGATGAAAATTATGATTAAAAATTGGGTCGCAAGTATAGAAGATTTGAGAAGCACTGAGCTATGGAAATATCTAGCTCGATATCCAGCTTTTAAGCCAATAAAGCATCTTTGCAAGTACATATCAGTAGATAGGTAATTTTCCATCCTTTTCTGAAGTCATAAAAGGTGCCACGTACGGACATTGCTTCCATTTCTAGTGTACAAAAGTTTATTTATCAGTATGATGACACCAGTGCATTTTAAATATTGGGAGACATATTAATTTATTAATCAATACTTGTACACGCTTTCAATTTTATAAAAAATCTACAGTTTTCTTACTATTCAATGGGCATCTTCAAAATGTATAATTCTTTATTTGCAAATCCTGCTTGATGTTAAGATTAAATGAAATTCAAGAAACAACTGTTCAAAGAATAATTCTTCACAATTCTATGCTTTTATGTTCACTTATTTTCAAATTGAATACAAAATGCTGGCTGTACTTTATTGAGACCATTGTACCTTTTACAAAAAATTCAAATTGTTTTTAAAAAGGAGTTTTATTTCATAGCAATTATTTAAAATGGGAAATAATAAATTCCATAGTTAAATACAGTGAAATTCAATGCATTTCTATATGATGCATTTTAGATTCCAAATTGCTGCATCTAACTGATTTAATTTGTAAAATTTCTGGATCAAAATTGGACACTATATATCAAAACCCCTTTTGCTTCTTTTTAAAGTTTCTTTTACCAAGTTTTATAGAACTTACTCTTCACAATTGTCGTCAAGAAAAACATACACACACACACACATTCAAAGTCCCAAATATAAACCAAAAAAATAAGCCAAATGGCAAAAGTACTTAATATCCTTCCTAAATTACGTGATTAGGCATTCACTTGTTTTATTTATTGATTGATAAGACATGTTTTCTTAATGTTTTTACTATCGTTATTCTTCTTTTTAAGTGTACTTGTAATACTTAAGATAATAAAACTGATGATGACATCTTCATCAAATGCCTGTACTATAATAATCTTTGCAATTATGTCATCTTTACCAAACATATCGCAATCGGTGTTTTTAATACACGCGGTTTATTTCCTTTACTATTCTATTTATATAAGAACCTACACTCTCCAGTCTGAAAATACCATAAATATTTCTCAACTATTTTCTTTAAATGTTTTTACTGCTTTATTCCTAGAAGAAAATTCTATTCCAAACCGAACCTCTTACGTGGGATTCAATTACCGAAGTTTCGTCCCAAATCGGTGAGGGGAAATAACTTAAAACTGGTAACAAAAGACTTACTCCAAGCAAGCACGTAAACAGTAAAAAAGAATACTTATTTCAAACACGAACGAAAAGAGAAAAGAAAAACAGAAAACTTGCGAAGAGAACAGGATGAGTTCTTAAAAGCATTACAGACATTTTTAGAATGAATTAGGATATAGTGGACATGCAGAGGTTTTCTAAAAATACCTTAAGTGTATAGGTTACAACTACAAGAAAAACTTAGAATTTAAATCAGAGAGGCAGCATTTTATACCAGATTTGCTTAAAAGGATCAAAAGTAATAATAGATAACTTCAGGCTGACTTTTAAAAATTTCACTTTTATGAATTATATTCATTTTGAAATACATTAACAGCTTTATAAACATGATTATTGAATTTTGAACCATGGTCAAGTGACAAGAATGATTCCTGTGCTAGCACCTGATTCTCTGAACTTCCAACCACGCCAAAATAAGGACTTGGGGTTTAGATAAGTTTAATCGTACGTCAGCGTTTCTACAACATATACGACGCCAAATGGATGATTCACGCATCAAGGATGGTCCGTAGAAAAATTTCTCATTATTTATATTTTTATGAAGATTCGAAATGACGAGTAGCAAACGTATTATGAATAAAGGATTAGACATTTTTTTTTTTAATTTTAGCTACTATTTTTTGCAAAATTCTTTCAGAGTTAAGCGACTTTTTTGCAACTTTTGTCGGTGTATCTAGTGAGAGTGGGCAACCATGATAAAATGGAGATATGTCATTTTGGTTTGTTGATATTGCTTTTCGTTGCCGGTTTATTCTTGCTTTTTGTGAAGCTCCTTTTCAAGGGCATAGAAATGTGATAGAGACGTACGAGTAAATATCAGTGAAAATATAATTATAGTACTCAGCCGTATAGTGGTCAAATATAAAATTATACATTTAGTGGTCTATAAAGTTCTAAATTTTGGCGACTACTGTTCTACACAATGTAACTCTTCAGCAGCTCCAGGACTTGACACCAAGACTCGATCGAAGCAAATGTTTAATATCCGCGATTAGCACCAATTAGTTTCCTTGGCCACAAAAAACGTATAAGACTTGAATCTTTTTTTTTTTTTGACATGAAATCTTTTTTAAAATATATAAGATCATATACTAAATAATACGATGTGGGTCTTCTTACATTCAGGATATAGTAGAAAGTAGACAACTGAGGTAGATACATGCTCAAATTTAGTTCTTATCTTTCATCAAATCTCATCATTCAATATTTATAATTAAGTGTAGCCAAAATTTTGTTCTACGGACATCTTTTAATCTTATAATCACTCAAATTATCAAAAAAATCCCCAGGTGAATGATGGTATCTCAAAAATATACAAAAACTCATTACATATATTCAACCAGCATCATTTATGCAATTCTTTTCTCAAACTGATAAGAAAACAATATTTAGAATAATTTTAAAAAACTCCAACTTAAGCAACTTAACTTAAACGAACAAATAAATTAAGTAATCAGATAAAAGAATTATATTAAATTAAAGCAGACGATATTTATATAGAACAGAATAACTACTGTGCAACATAAATAGTCAATCAAAAAAATATAGCCTAAAATAAAGAAAAGAAATTTAAATAGAACTATATATATATATATATATTACATTACATTGGCGACGAATATTAATAAATTCGTCGCCAATGCTTTAATGCAGTAGTTAAGAGAATCAGAATAAATATTTTGCTTTAAGGCGTAAGTTTCATGAAAAACATATTTTAATCAAAAAATTTCATACATTTTTTTTTCTGATTTTAGTTTTATTCTTTATTTTATACGCAAGACAAAATTTAAAATTTTGGAATAATGGACAAACGCATTTTAAAATAAGAGATTAAGAATATATTTTTTAAAATACACAAGATTAAAAAAGATAAAATTATCAAATATATAAGTACAGTTTTACTCTCCAATTTAATGACAATGTTATTCGAACATATACCAAGAAAGTCCATTTAAATATTAAACATCTAAATAACTAGATTTATTTTCTGTCTTCTGGCAACCGTGTTCCCATAAGCACACCATTTTAGTTCCTAAAATTTTACTCAGAGCATTATTCAAATAATTCTAAATTAAAAACCTTTTTCGTCTCTTGTTAAGTTTTACATTTTCTCTGGAAACAAATTCGAACAGATATTTTGCCTTCGAACATATTTACTTTCTCATTCTCAATTATATAGCTTGTGATCGTACGACGATGCCATCAATTTCCAATCTTCTCTATTTAATAAATAGCACTTTTTCTCCAGAATTGTGTTTGCCGTAGAGTCAACTCCTTCGCGAACATTCTCACACATCATCATTAACAGAACAGAATGATATTTTATTTCTTTCAGGAAGTGATGAATGGCTCTTAAAAAGAACTAAGAAAGGTTTAAGGCAATTACTTCAACATTGGAGTGCTCTCAGTACATTTTCTACAGTCATTGGAGTCCTTCCAAGAGCAGGTTCAAACACCTCTTTTCATATCACATCAATACTTAATTCTTCATCTTCTAAGAGAATGGATAAGTGTAAATTTATATGTTCCTGTGATATATTACTACACTGTCTTTGCACTTATTCTTTGGGATTCGAAAGGATTACATGAAAGAATTATTAGAATAACCTTTTTGTTGCTGTAGATAATTCTTTCACAAGCAAGAAATTACTCTTGTGTTAATCTCCCAATTGAGTTTTATGTTCGAAACGTGAGATACTAAAGATTCCTCCAATTGAAAGAAAAAAATCATTTTCGTTCATTTTTCAAGTGATTTTCTCTTTCAAATAATTACTAAATCGTGTCTGGTGTTTTCTAGAGATATGCGGCCTTTTTGAAACAGTTTTCAGTAATATTACTCTAAGAATTTTATTTATTTATTTATTCATTTATTTTAAGGAAAGAGCATGGCATTATAAAGAATAAAATATTTGATTAAATGAACTAGAATTGAATTAATGTGAAAAAGAATCGAAAAAGACATGACTTGATATTTATTTTTCAAACGTAGATATTATCATTAGAAAAAAACAACAAAAGTATACAAAATTTGAAAGCATTTTAATACAATTTTAATGATAAGGCGTGTTTTAAATAATACTATTAATAAAATTTTATTTAAATTAGACCTGATCCTTTCCCTTTGGTTCTCAGAAATGTTAAGAATACACAGGACTCGAACCAATAACATCTCTCGTTTCTTATGGATTTTCTTAATCTTTAATGCATGTTTATATCAAACTTAGAGTGTAATGTTTCACAGAGCGTTCATGTTATTTATGATAAAGCTCTTTTTGATTATTTTTTCCATATGTATATATATACAGTAGGACCCCATTTAGCGCAGGGTATACGTTCCATCTAAGTAGAGCGTAATATGAAACAGCGTTAAACGAGGTTATCTCATCATGTAAATAATGGGGTTAGGGGAAGATGGGTGGAAAATTGGTCAGTTATTTTGCCATTAAATTTATCAATTATGTTTTTTAGAACAATAAAACAAAAATATATTTCTTACAAATATAGAAACATAATAAACGATTATACATATAAAAATAATAAAGTTCTAAGTCAGTATGTTTACATTTCAGATCATTCAGTCTCTTTTGTATTTCCAATTTTCTGTCTTTTTATCAAGAAGGTAGATTGACTTAAAGACATATTGCGTTCAATTCCGTCGTCAATCCATATAGAAAGTCTATTATCCGTTTCATATATTGTAATATTTCTAGAACGGGTAATTCTAGTTGCAGAGCTTGTCGTAGTTGCAGTTGCCGATATTTTTTCTTTATTCTTAAGAATGGTCCTTATTGTTGAATTTGCCAAATGCAATGCAGCACCAATGTGAGATTGACGCTCTCCAGTATCCTATCTTCTAATCACTTGCATTTTAGTTTCTAGGGAAATGATTTTTCTTGTAGCTTTATTTTCGTGGTTTTTATTATCAACCATGATAAAAACTAAAAATTCTAATATTTGCCACTATAGAAATCTTTGTATTATCTAAATTTATTCTTACAATAACGTCAACAAATGTTTGAAAAGATAAAAGTACATTCGTATAACACCACAGGAAAGATGAAACACAGATAAACTGCTTCGGATATCGGGACGCCTAACGCTGCGTGCAGTTTTGGGAAATCCCAATGTTAAAAAAAAAAGAGCGTTAAACCGAAACAGCGCTAAACGAAATAGCGTTAAGCAGGGTCTTACTGTATATCTATATATATTGTAATAAAATGTCTAGCTATTAAAATTTAAAAAATTTTTTATAAAATTTTTATTGGTATTTACGACGGACCTCGTAGTTTTGAACCATGGTCAAGTGATGAGGACGACACCTGAGCTGGCACCTCCCCCTTCTAACTTCCACCCTCGACAGATTTAGCGTACATCAGCCTCTCTACATGGCAGGACTTCAGTGGCAATAGGCTCCAGCTCATGACGTGCCAACAACGAGACCAAGACATCGACCACAAGGCTGCCGCAGCTATCTGGTGTGTCATGAGTTCGAGTCCTTGTGCCATTGAAGACCTGCAGAGTAAAAGAATTGATGCATGTTAAATCAGTTGAAGATTAAAAATCCTCCGGTTGAAATGCTAGTTTGAAAGGGGGGGGTCAGTATAGGTGCCATCCTCGTCATTTGACCGAGGTTCAAAATAACTAGGGTCTGCAGCAATAATTCTCGTGTTGCAAAAGTTCGACATTAATAACTACTCATTCTCGCAAAACTTTTGTGGGTGCATTTGTGATTACAGTGCTCAATTATTTTTAAGGTATCTAATTATGTTCGGAACCGTGATTTTGCAAAAGCGTATAAATGGATAATATTTAGGATATTTAGTGTCACATAGATTAGAAAACGTATATAAAATTGTTTTAAGAATAGTATTACAATAAAAAATTATTTAAGTACAATATTTTGACAAAAAAATGAACATAGAATGACCCATTTTCAAAAAATAGTCTCCTTTTGTGAGAAATGCTTCTATTATAATAATATTTTGCCTGTATATAGCTCAGACCTCTCTACAGAGGCTCAACTAGAATTTTTAAAATATATAACTTAGAAGTGGATTTATCCATATTTTACGACAACAGAGGGGAGAAGTTTTAAGAAAAAAACACTTATAATTATATTTCAATTGGTGGTAACTCTGAAAATAATGTGAAGTTTTCAAAAATCCTAGTTCAGACTCTCTGAAGAAGTCTTTACTTTATATAAGCACACACACACAAAATGCTATTATTATAGAACCATTTTTTTATAAAAGGAGAACGTTTTGAAAAAAAAATTATTCTAAGTTAATTTTTTGTCAAAATATTGTATTTAAATAATTTTTTTGTCATAATGCCCTTAAAACAATCTTATATATATATTCTAATCGAAGTGACACTAAACATCATGAAAATTATCTATTTATGCGCTTTTTTAAAAATCACGGTTCCGAACGTAGTCGGATACCTTAAAATACTGGAGAGTTAATTTAATATTCAGTTCTTAACATCAAATCAATAAAAATCAAATCAATTTTTTTGTTATTTGCTGTTTGCTTTATGTCATTCAAAACTGTATATACCTCCCATAATTTCATTAAACATATTTTAAAATTTTTGTAATTTTTAAAAGCATATGCATAAAACAGGTGAGATTTCATCTAACATTCATAAGCAATGATACGTTAGAATTAATCACCATTAGTTATTATCATCCTAAAACACATTTGATTTCGTTATAGCAAACTGTAATTTAATTATCTAATTCCCTTTACAGTACATTGAAATTTATATTCTTCTGAAGTTACTTTTTCTTCTAACGCTTACACATATAATTATTTAAATATCTATCCCACATGAATCATGAGATGAATTATCCATAAAGCAGCAAATTCAGACAGAAAAACAACACTTGTATAAATACATACTTAAATACTCTTGAATAATGTATTGATAATACAATTACGATAAAACATTCTTTCTAGAATAATAGACATTGGACATACGATCCAATAAAGTTAAAGAAACAATGAGAACAAAAATAGAACTGCATTTCAGTTCCAACCGATTCAATTATCTCTCTCCCAACTTTTGTTCTGTGTTCGTTTAATTGCTCCGGAGACCACTGCATTTTAAAGATAATTTTTCCCCGTGCTCTAATAAAATATGCGTTCGTATGTTTCTTTAGCACAGATAGCTGTTTGAATTGAAATGAATTTTCGATGAATGGTTTGGTTAAAACAAAATATTTTTTTTCTTTGGATTAATTTCAACAGGAACTGTATTCCCCTGATAAATTTGATGCAATATTTAGTATTCTATGTGGTCATAAAAATTCCTCAAGTTTACTTGGGCGCATGATACAGTATGTTAATTAAATTAATTTTCTCGGTATTTTAATTTGAGGAAACTCTTGAAAAAACATAAACTAATACATATATATGTAAAGGTGAAAAGCGACTTACACGCACATCACGAGATCTCCCAAACTATTAATTCTACAGACGTAACATTTGGTATGGATGCATCTTTTGTTGAGTAAGTTCCATTAAGAACGGGTATTGCAGAAATTGACTCCTAAGAGGAGTTGCAGCGGATGTTATAGATAAAAATTCTGGTTTTTGAACTAGACCGACAGAGGAAATTTGGCTAGTCTGTTTATTTTTTTAGCAGAAATCCACCAAAAATGAATTTTGTGGAAATCTACTTTGAAGGGAGATAATTCTATTCAATTTTCAAAATTCAAGTCCTGTCCTTATTACATCAAGAGATTAGGGATATAAAAATGTTCTGTAATACAATCGATTCAAATTAGACATCAAAAATTTATGTATGTATAAGGTAAACTTGGCAAATATGAGCACTCAGGTAATATGGGTACATTTAAGCACATACCCATACTACACGTAATGGTTTCGAGTTGGTGCATCCGCACTGTAGCGTTGGTAATGCTCAAGCGTCATGGCGACTGTGTGATTTGTTTGTGTTGTTGTGCGGTTCAAAAAGACGCCTAAAAATGCCTACCTAATAGTTTAAATTGGGCTTGTTACATTTCAGTTACCTTACTTAAGAGGTTTAACACACAAAATTAATTAATTTTACATAAAACTTATAATTGGCTGCAAACTTATATGAATGTAGTAGTATCCGTTGGCTAGAAGGGGTGGTTTCGTTCTTCCTCCTTTCGGCAACAGCAATGGCAACTACTGAATAATGTCACAAGAGCAAATATGGCCAGTAAGATTAAGAATAATATGGGCAGTACCGAAATTTGGTGAAGTAATGCTTTCAACTCTACTCGGTCCATCCTTTCATCCTAAACGTCTTTTGAGGTCATCTTCCTTCCATAAACATCTTCCTTATAATAACTTAGGCCAAGTTACAGCAGCACATGGCTCATCTGCTGTCAATACTGAATTCTTGTAGTCAGCAACATCCTTTTGGGAGGAGTTGAATCCAATTCAAAAACTGAAAACAACCTGCAGAAATCGTGAAAGACGTAAAAACGTCACAAAACAGCTGAACAATATAGAAGTTCTGGCTTCTGTGAAGTAGAGAATTGCCAACAAAGATCGTATAGAAGGTGTATTGGCAAAATGCAAAGCAACAACAAGTACCAGCAAACACAATGATCTTGCATTTGTCCTGTTTGTGGTGTTAAATATTATGATGAAAATTAAAGACAGGGTTTTGTGCAATATTGTGGCTCTTGTTCATCCTGGTTCCATGAGGAATGGGTGACTCCTTCTATAGTAATGAATGTAGCAACTGATATAAGTGCAAGTCTTCATTAATTTTTTTCCCTTACGTTTGTACTAATTTGTGTTAATTTAAAAGTTTATCTGCTTTTCACCTTTAAATTATTCTTAATTTATAGAGAAAAATTGACTTTTGGGGGATACAATTTGTTCAATAACAAAGGTTTAATTTTATTTCTTATCATTTTCCAAACATGTAATTTGTGCAAAACTGCATTTTTTTAAAAGGTAAATGTAGAGGTGACAGTTTCTTTTATATTTTTCATAATTCAACCTGCCCATATTTCTGGCAGTTGTGCCCATATTACTTAAAATATTAGACAAATATGAGCAATTGCAGAATTTGTTTTGTAGCTTCTTTACACACATAGCAACAAGAGCTAGAGGTTTGTTTATATACCATTAGAAAGACCATACTCTAAAGTTTGATGTATCTTGATTTCGGAAAAATAATGTAAAGTGCTTTAGGGTAGTAATTTTAAATTAAGTGTTTTGGCGCCGATATTTGCCAAGTTTACCCTACGTCATATTTCGGACTTGGTTTAGAGCATTTTAGTATTAAGATGAGCTTTTTGAAAGGTTCTTGCGATCGTGGAAAGGATGAGGAGGCTTTTGTAAGTTAAACATTCACATTTTCATAGATGAACAAACGGTTAAGGTAGTGGCATAAAAGTACAGCATAAACACAAATAGACAAACACGCCCACATTTAAGACAGCCGCAAAAACATTTTTCTGTTTGCTCTAGAGATCTCGTCCTTTTATAGTAATGGTCAACTGGAAGCTGTTAAAATCATATGATTTTTGGTAAAGGCTCTTCTGATTTGTCTAGATATGCGAGTGACGCAAGATAGCATTATCCTTAATGAACAAAACACTGAAGTTTAGTTTTATATATATATATATATATATATATATATATATATATATATATATATATATATATATATATATATTCATATACGAAGTGACATGTGAAGTGGGTAAGTGTACGGGTAACAGAACAGAATAAAAAACTTAAGTGTACGAATAAATATAATTAAGCTATACGCATAATTTACTGCCACTAAATTATAAATAACAATTAAGCATTTCGTCTTTTACAGAAAAAAAAATGATGGTGATTAATTCCTAAATTATTCTGCTGAAAATAATTAGACAGTGATTGATATCAGGTTATGTTATTTAACAAAGTCTAAGTATTTTCTTTCGTGGAAAACCCTGAGCACTTTTTTTCATTTTGTGAAACCACTTTTAGGACTTTTCTGACATTTTGATATGATTGATGATATTTTCTGCAGAGAATACCGTGCCGTGCAGTTAGTTTTTATGTTTATTATCACTTTTTCACTTTTCTCACTATTATTAGAGAGTTTATGGCGTTCTAATGTTATTCTTCTACAAAGAAGAATACAAAATTACAATTTAAAACTATTTTTCAAAGAAAGGTAGTTTAAAATAAGTAAATTTCCGCAATTAGGGATTAATTATTTGAATAATGTGATTTCCTTTCTTTGAAGCAGGAGTTTGAAGCATACCATTTTTTTCCCTTCAACGTAAATTCGATTCATTGCATCCAAATTTTAAAAATACCAAGTTTATAACAATTATAATAACCATATTTTACATTCCCCCTCCCATATTTTAATTATTCTTTTTTTTTTTTTTTTAATTTATCTGATTTTCAGGTTTATTAACTAATTTTTATGATTTTTGGAAATTATATACTTCAAATAATGCATATCAAAATCAGCAGTATAGTCAAGAGTTTTTGTGTTTATCATGCATTCGCATTCAAAATTTTTTACAAGATTGTTTCATCAGTTTCGATTCTGACGAAAAAAACGTTGATTGATGTTATATCGCTCCGTATATAGTATAAAAGAACGACTCTCTCTCTCTCACTCACTCATTCAACATGAGATTTTCCGAACAATCAAACCTACAGATTTGAAGTTAGGCAGGCAAACTTCTTTTATTGAGTACAGGCCTCTAAGAGCGGGTTTTGCGAAAATCGACTCTTAAAAGGGGTTGCGGGTGCATTGCAGACAAAAAATCCCATTTTCAACTATTAAATCTACATATTTTTTAACTTGGAAGGCATGCTTCTTTTGTTGAGTAAGATCTGTTAGGAACAGGTATAGCGGCAATTGACTCCCAAGGAGGAGGGGAGAAGGCGTAGTAGATTTTAAAAATTCCCGTTTCTGAACTATTAGACCAAATTTTGATTAAGTAAAGATCCGCTGTGGACGGGTTTTACAGTAATCGACTCCCAAGGGGGTCACGGGGGAGGGAGTAAAAGATAAATATACTTCCGCGTTATAGAAATTCAAGTCTTTTCCTTTTTAAATCAAAAGATGAGGTCTATAGGAATGCTTTTAAATACAATCGAAAGCTTAATGCTATGATTTAGATATAAATAACTTTAATTTAAAAAACCAATAAATAGTTATACAGCATATATCATGAAATACCCATTGAAGAGGGAAGGTAACAACAATTTAACCTTTGAGAAGTTGGTTAATTTTCCGGTTATTGACTCCCTGCAGTGAGTTTTTTAGACACTTCCGGGAAAAAAAATGTTGTTGTTCAATTCCTACTATTAACTCGCACTGTCTATATATTTATTTATTTGTATATTTATTTATTTATCTTGGTGGAATTTTCAATCGTTCATAAAATACATTTTAAAGCGCTGAATTGAGCTGAAATTTTATATACAGGATCATTTTGGAAGACAATACAATAATTTAACTATAATTAATAAAAATTAATGGATTAAAACTAATTATTTAAAGAATTACAAATACAGCCACGCTGGCGACTTAGCGACCCTTTTGGCGACTTGTGTCAAAACTTGAAAAGGTTTTTTTTCTCCCATGTTAAAGCATTCAGTTGGACTGAAATTAAAAGGACAATACGATACTTTAATGATAATTAAAAAAAACTAATTACCACTTAATGTTGTGATTCTGTCCTATGTATATACATATTTATATTAATTGTAACTATTTAATAAAAAATAACTGAAATAAAAATTTTCTTTGTTGATCTAAGTAGGAATAGACTTAAAAACTTTTTTTTTTTTATATTACTTGGTTTTTCATTCAGGATAAGTGAATATACCTTAAAAATTTTAAATCAGTAATTTATTTCACTTAGTACAGCATGCTTTTAGGCAAGACCAACAAATAGATCATTTTAAAAATTTAAAACTGAATGGTAAATTTCAAAACACAGAGACCTTTGTCCCTTCTTTGCACATGTATCTGTACCTGACCTTTTCTGGGTTTTCAAGGTGGAACCACTCGTTTTCGACGCCATGCCGCCAACATGGATTATAGTAAATTCACAAGCTCTCAGAAAAATATTTGCTACTGCGCTTCTACTTAAGGTGCAAGGCTAAAATTAGTACTATTTGCTGCCAATAGCTGGCCCTACCTCAATCCAAAACCTCAGAGAGGCTGATGTACATAAACGGCCTTACCCCACTTGAGACTAAAAACACGGAATTTATATATACGTTCATGCCACCTTATACACAACTTCTCGCTGACGTATATATGCATCATTACCACTCAAAAGGTTAAATTATAAATATGTTAATTTATTATATTGATTTTAGAGTCTTACGGAATTTTAGGTAGCTTTTAATGTATCCGACTACGTTCGGAACCGTGATTTTAAAAAAGCGCATAAATGGATAATTTTCATGATATTTAGTGTCACTTAGATTAGAGCACATGTATAAAATTATTTTAAGGACATTTTGACAAAAAAAAATTATTTAAATACAATATTGCAGCAAAAAATTTACTTAGAATAACCATTTTTCAAAATGTTTTCCTTTTGTGAAAAATGCTTCTATTATAATAATATTGTGCCTGTATATAGCTCAGATCTCTGTACAGAGGCTCAACTATGCTTTTTGAAAAATTCATATTATTTTCAGAGTTATAACCCATTGAAATAATTATCGGCGTTTTTTTTCTTAAAATTTCTCCCCTATGTTGTCGTAAATCATGGATAAACCCACTTCTAAGTTATATATTTCAAAAATTCTAGTTGAGCCTCTGTACAGAGGTCGGAGCTATAGACACGCAAAATATTATTATAATAGAAGCATTTTTCACAAAAGGAGAATGTTTTGAAAATAGGTCATTCTATGTTCATTTTTTGTCAAAATATTTTACTTAATTTATTTTTTGTTGTAATACTATTCTTAAAACAGTTTTATATACATTTTCCAATCTAAGTGACACTAAATATCATAAATATTATCCATTTTTACGCTTTTGCAAAATCACGGTTTCGAACGTAGTCGGATACCTTAATTTATTGTATTGATTTTAGAGTCTTAAGGAATTTTAGGTAACTTTTAAAGAGTTCTCTGGGCATACTCTTAATTATCGATTATTGCCTTTATTCTGAGCAAAAAATGAAAGACAAATAATTATTTGCCAAACATTTTGTGTGTGTGTGTGTGATATTAGTTTAACGTTTCAAATAAAGATAATGTTCCAATTAAATTTGAGTTAAAAGAGTATATATCCCCTTTGGCAACACAAACACACAAAATTGTAATAAAATATTCAATTTTATAGACGATGAGAATTCTTTCATATCTAAAATGAAAAGCTGCCGTGTTATTTAATAGCCTTTTTTAAAGAGAGAGAATCATAAAATTAATATGTTGACCTATTTTAATAATTTTAAAACATGTATAGATTTTATTTTACCTGTATTCTTTTTTGGAAATCATTTAACCACATAATTTTCCAATTTAAATTTCCTCGGTTTTATTTTCGAAAAAAAAATATTGTAACACTCTCCAGTAACTAGAGCAAATTAATTAAACTGATTAAATAATAATCATCTCATTTTACATTTATGCTAAAAAGATATCACTTTCAAATTGTTTCGTTGGTGTTTTTAAGGTAACTTTAACTGTAGTAAAAGCAAAAATGAGAATGAAGAATTAATCTGTTAGTAGGGTAATTTTGTTAAAATTGCTTCAATTTAATATTTATAAGTAGTAAGGTATAGAGTTCTACACAATAACAAAAAATGAATATTAATGATTCACATAAATCAACTACTTTTAATTAAATTTGATGCATAGAATTTTTAAATGTGTTACAAATTATTTAAAATATGCTACAAAGTTCAGAAATCACAAGCCTATATAGTCTGTAACTTTTCTGTTATAGATTATGCCACCTGATCGATTGTGTCAGATTGAGGCCCACGAAATTCGTCTTGGCAAGGGACTAGTTGCACGCCTGTCGTTAGCCACAGCTTTGAGCACCATGCTGGCGACAGAAGGTTTTGTGACACAGTTCCCTCCCCAGTTTTGTGAGAGAACACTCTGACATGTAGTCAGAGAACTTCTCCCCAACTCACGAGAGGATTTGCGGCTCGACAAATATTTGAATATTCCATTTCACGAAGGCACGATACATTTCTCCGAGATTCGAACTCAGGCCTTCAACGCAGCAGACAGCGTCACTACCTACTATACTGGATAGACAAGGCGATTTTTCTAAGTTTTGTAAGGAATAAAAAAAAAAGGTTTTGCAGACATCAATATAATACCATTCAGCCCAGTAGCAAGAGGGAAAGATGGGTAATTTCTATGTATTTTTTTTTTCTTTCTACTACTTTTAATACATGCTTTATATTAAGATACTCCAATTTTTGAACTTTTATTTATGAATATAATTTAAGAATAAATATAGGAAATGTTTCAGTAAATAAGGCTTTTTCCACCAATGATTTTGATTCCGTAAATGTAGTTTTGGAATTCCTGCCTTTCTTATCAAATCAACATTATTTAATTTGTATGAATGCATTTGTATAATATATTTTTTTGCTGAAAAAGCAAAAAAAGGCTAATGATAATTTGAGATAAATTCTATTTTTGTCTTATTTTTTAGATATTTTTATCTTTCATTTTCAGTGGCTCGACAGCCCAGGGTGGGCCTTGGCCTTCTCGAGAAGCCTTTTCCAGGCTAGCCTTCTTCCTGCTAGTGATCTTCAAACCTTAGTTCTTAAAACTAAGAGATCTTTTTCCAGGCCATCAATCCATCTAAGATTTGGCCTGCCCTTTCTTCGTGTGTCAATTGGTTGGGCATTAAAGACTTTTTTTATAGTGGGGCGGTCTTCGTCCATTCTGACAACGTGAACTGCCCATTTAATTCGTTGTATTTTGATGAAGTTAAGGCTGTTTTCAGTTAATGTTAAAGAATTGGACTTGAATTTGGAACATTTTTTCAGATATAAAAGAAATAAAAAATTTATATGATATTCTGGCTTCACTATCCTTTAGAAAAGCAGCCTTTTTTATCATACTTCCCTTTTTTTAACAGAGTTGATTCATTTTTTCTGGTATAAAATGTGTTTCGCGTTTTTTCTCCTATACCGGAATGCTAAATGGGTTATACCTTCCTGTATTAAAATGAAAAAGAAAGTATTCATGGAATATTTTTAAATTTTTAAAAACACTATAATTCTACAAATTTCCATCGAAATTGAGGCATTTTTCTCTCTGAAAATGTGCTTCGCGTTTAGTTCAAGCTCTTGTACTTTTACCGAAAACAGCCTTAACAACCTCAGGTTCTTTATATGATTGATAGAGCTCGAAATTTGATCTTCTTCGCCACGTTCCATTTTCCTGAATTCCTTCAAAAATAAATCTTAAAATTTTCCTTTCGTAGATACTTATGAGGTTCTCATCTGCTCGAGACATGCATAAGTTAAACATGCATAAGTTAATACTGATCTCAAAAGACTTTTATACAAATTATACAACAGAACCTTTGTTTTTCTTTTGATTAAATTCGATTTCATATATTTTCGTATTCCGTTAAAACATCTATTAGCCATGGTAATTCTCTTTTGGATTTCAGTAGTACAAACGTTTCTATTATTAATTTCTGAACCAAAATATATATAAGTGAAACTGACAACAACTTCAAAATTATACTCTTCAATTTTAAAATGGGAATTATTTTTATATTTACTTCAATTATTTCTTTGTGGTATATCATATCACGAAAAACAAACATATTTTTTGAAAAGCTCAATCGTTCTCAAAATTCTTCGTTATTTTTTTTCTGATGCTCGCCAGCAGCTTTAATTTGAATGCAATTTCCTGAATTTTGGAGTAGAAGGTAGGAATCCTTAGTATAATTCAAAATAGTTGATAGAAAGGAGCCTTAGTGAAAATCTTCAT
Source organism: Trichonephila inaurata madagascariensis (assembly GCA_019973955.1). Taxonomy (NCBI): domain Eukaryota; kingdom Metazoa; phylum Arthropoda; class Arachnida; order Araneae; family Nephilidae; genus Trichonephila; species Trichonephila inaurata. Next base: position 344,663 of record BMAV01020450.1, on the reverse strand, counting down.
AGTAAAAATTTTCCTTTATGTGTTTTTGTGCCGTATCATTATAAGTTTTATCAGATCTTCTTATTCTTATTAATAACGCATCTTAAACACAATGTGAGATTGTTAATAAATAAATAAATTTTTCTTTGAAAAAAAACCCTCAATTTTTTTCCTCATTACAATATAATTAGAATTAAGCTTCAATATTTCTATTTTTTTTTCTATTTCTGTATTCTTTACATTAGCGTAAAATTCTTAACACAAAAAAAAAGTTAAAATTTTTTTTTCAAGTGCTTCTTTTCTATTTATGCAAGGTGGTTCTATTGTTTCTATTTTCGTGATTAATATTGCCTTAATATAAGCAAGAATCTTCAAATAATCAAAACACTTTTCCTTCAGTATCAGATGTCATTATTGGAATAATATTTTTTATTGTGTTAAAGTATTTATTCAGTTGTTATCAGAGCGTAAAATATAGTTATTAAATGCAAAATATCTCATTAAATTCACTTCACTACTTTTTAATAATAAACATACAAAATAAAAAACACAATATTTTCTAAATAATATCTTATCTCACAATAATGGATGTTATTAAATATTTTTAGATTTATTATATTCCTTAATAAAAACCATTTCTAAGAGTAGTTGTAAAATGGTTACACTTTTTCATGTTATTGTTTTTTAATATCTTTTTAAAAATATATCAAAGAATTTCAGTCGATAAATTCAGCCATACAGACTGTGAAAAAGTAAAATATTTGGCTGATGAGGCTTTAGAAAATGTAAGACAAAATATTAAATAAAAAAACAGATACATCTTTCAATTTATTTGAAAACTTTATCACAAAAAAAATGTCAATTTTAAAAGTCAAATTAAAAGTTGATAACATTTTGTGTCTCTATCCAATAAATCAAAGAACAATTTTCAGGTACAGCCAACTTTGAGAAGTTAGTCTTACACAGTTTAGAATATAGAGACAGCGTGTTGATAGTATTAAAATTAGAAACCTGAAAATATCATTAATATATGAAATTTGAAGATTTTAATAAGTCTATAATATAAATAACTAGAGTCCAAATAAACTCATGATTAAGAACGATTTTGAATCATTCACATGGTTAAAAACATTTCCCTTTTATTTTTTACTATGATTTTGAATTCAAAAGATTATTTCGAAAAGTTTAATGCTTTTTGGGTTTTTTTCGTAATCATTTCTGTATAGAAATTGCTTTAACTGAGGTGAAAAAATTTGAAAAGTTTTCTAATTTATCAGTAATCTTCGTTTTTAATGTTTTGATATAAAGAGGATAAATCAAAAAGTAAAGTGACTTAAGCGATTTCTCTTTCCAAGGTTTGGCAACAGTGTTAGTATCCCACGTTGAACGCAGGTGACGACGAAAGATCGGACAGTCAATTGACGTCAACCACTGAGGGTCGTTGAGGGTATAGTAATGAAAGGGATGACCAATATCCAGCTCACGTATTTATTTATTTTTTTTCGATTCGATTAACGTCGTGGGGAATATGTGGATCAGAGCTTATCCTCCTCCCCTTATCTGATATGTGATGGAGCTTGATGAGTGGGGAAACCTGAATGGAAAATGCGATTTTCCTGGGTAAAATTGAAAGGAGGCAATCTGATTGGATGGCAGCAAAAGGTACAGGGATGACGCCAGAGTCTAGGTTGTAGTCTTCTGAGGATTTCGGCGGGAAAAAAACCAGATGAATTTGGCGGGAACAACTGAGATGTGAAGAGGGAGCATTGCGATTGGATGGTGACTGCAAGTGAGAAATCTCTCTATTGGCTGCCCTGGAGCTCACGTATCCCATCTTCCACAAACAAAAAGCGAATCACTGCTCTTCTTTCCTCTTTTGACACCAGGGCAACCAATAGAGTGTCAGCTCACTGATTCCTCTCGACCAATAGCAGACGTGTCTCTCGCCTCCTTAGCATGAAAATTCTCTGCAGATTTTGATACCGACGAAACCAGCCATCTTAGTCACTCCCACTTTTTCCTTCCGTGTCCACCAATCAGGAAGCTCCGTTTCAGTAAAGGCCACTCAATATCAGAGCCAGAATACCTTCAGATATGGTATGGAGGAACGCTTCGCGTTCCATTTCCCAATGATGTGCAGCGTTTTTCTTTCCTCTTTGGAGCAGATCGACAATAGAGGTGTCATGTTGAGAGGTCTGCTGTACTCCAACGACTACGAGGAATGATGAGTAACACGCTGGATAGAAGTGTTGCCTACTAGCCCTCATTCAGAGCTTGATACTAGCGCTGATGCCAAACCTTGGAAAGAGAAATTGCAAAAGTCCCTTTATTTTTTACTTTCCCTCGTATATCAAGTGCATTCTAAAATTCGAAACAATTATTATCAGCAATTTTGAAGTTAATTTAAATCTAATTTTATTCACATTCGTATCGAAACTTTTAAGATACATATATATAAATATATATATATTAAAGTAAGTTTACTATATTTAACCGTAGTCTGTATAATGCAGATAAAACTGTACGTTTTTTTAAAACTTTTCTTTGAATAAACCTTATCTACTTAGTCAACTTGAACATATTTAAAAGGATTAATGAACTTAGCTTTTATTGTTTAATTAAATAAATTTGCATTTAATTAAGGGCTTTCTCAAAAGCATTTGTTTTCAAAAATACTTAAATATTATTTTTAAAACAAAACATTTGTGATGCTTAATGATGCCAAGTAACAACTCAGTAGTTTCTTTCATTTGTTTGTTTCTTTTTCATAATTATTTCAACTTAGAATTTAAAGATAAAACAAAAATCAACCGTTTATCTGTAGTTTAATTCAATCACTTTTCTATATATAGCTCTTTTTAAAATCTTTATTTGAATAAATCTTATCCAGTGAGTAAAAAAACTTGGACACGTTTTAAGAAGATTAATGACCTCTGTTTTTATTGTTTAGTTAAATAAATTTGCGTATAGTTACCGGGTTTTTCAAGAAAAAAGTCTTAGTATCCTTTTAGAAGCATTTGCTTAAAGATCTCAAGCAATAACTGAATATTCGAGCTCATATGTGTGTTGGGTTTTGCGTGCTATTATTTGATATTTTCTATTATAATTACTTCAACTAAAAATTTAAGAATAAACCATTGCAAATTTTCCCTTATGAGACAAATATATTTCCTTCATTTAATTTTTAAAATTTAATTTCATTGTTTGATGAATTTTTTTGCAATATTTAAGAACTCATTTATTTCTTGACGTAAAATATTTTTTTATGTTTACATATACTATTACTGCAACGTAAATATATCCGTATGGCTATCTTCTTTTATTACGGCATTTGTGAAAATAATATATTTGCAAACATAATAAGTTTATATACACAGTTGTATTTAAGAATTTCATTTCCTGATAGCAGCTTTATTGATATTTTATGTATCAAAAGCCAAAAAACATGACTCTGCTTCTATTATGTGACCGCGGTAGCCGAGTGGTATAGGTATCGGATCGTGGCTGGCTTTGTCACGAGTTCGAGTCCAGTATCACTAAAGACCCGCCGTGTAGGGCAGCGATGCACGCTAAATATGCCGAGAGCTGAAACGTCCTCCCGTTGGTGTGGTAGTTAGGAGAGGGGGTGCCAACTCAGGTGTCGTCCACGTCACTTGACCATGTTTCAAAATTACGTGGTCCGTCGCCAAAAGCCCTCGTGCAGCTGAACAGTGCGACGTTAATATTCACTCACTCACTGCTTCTATTATAATCACAGTTTTAAAATTTTACAATTACGTATTGAAGTTCAAAAAAATTGTTTCCATAAAAGTAATATAATGCCGAATCAAATAATTCCTCTTCACTTTATTTTATACATTTTTTTTCATATGGAAAAATATGCTGCGAATAAAATTTGGGAAGACTTTTTTTTTCTTACATTTAACTGAAATTCTAACGAACTTCACGGTAAAGCCAAAAGTCTTCAAATTCTTACATCCAAAAAAAACCTCTTGTTTTGCTTCTTTAATACCTTCTACCGAGAAAATAGAAACTTTCAATTACGACAACTTCATCGAGCGAACACGGTGGTTAAGAAAATAAAAAAAATTATAAAATCTCCATCAAACTGAAGTCTTACATTACATTGTTCGCTAGAAATCTTTTTCCCCTCTTTTTAAGTTATAGATTTTTTTTCATCATCTTGGTTTATGTTCTGTGGCAATAATGAAGGTAAAAAACAAGGGTTTTCTTTTTCTTTCTTTCTCTGTCCTAATTCACTTACACCTTTTTAGGTGCTGACTTTGAGGCGCCATTTTCAGTTATTTTATATCGTCTGATATTTATCTAAGTTCGATTCTTTATTAAATTGTTTACCAAATATTATTTTTCTTTTAAACAAAAATTCAGTGGTAGTTTTTTTTTTT
>BMAV01020450.1:313776-336269 GCA_019973955.1 Trichonephila inaurata madagascariensis | reverse complement strand
GTGTGTGTGTGTGTGTGTGTGTGTGTGTGTGTGTGTGAAGTATTGAAGTAGCGTTGTTCTGTGTTGGTTTGTTGGGATTGTTGTCATATCTGGTTTAGTGAAAACATCTTCAGAATTAATTTTCCTCTGATTTATATATTCTCACATAGCGTAGCTGTTCAATCACTTTTATATTTCACATCTATTTGTTAAAAATGCGAAAACAGACACATATAACAGAAGCGACATCTTGACGGCCACTACACGAAGACAAAGAGCTGCAGTTATTTACATTCTTACATGATGAAGGCAAGCAGACTAAGAGACCGATTACACAAGATTTTTGCGTTTATACCAGCAGAGCAAGCGCGTGATTATTACGTAATAGTAGTTCTGATTGGATAGAATGGGCGGGGCAGGGATTTCGGACTGACCGATAACGATTAAGATTACAATGTTATTTTTAAACCAAAGAATTAAAGTTATTTTGAATATTAGTACAAAAGTTAATAAAAAGGATACTAGGATTATTACACATACACACACACATATATATATAGGGAGAGAGTGAAATAATAGTAGGAATTGAATAAATTTAAAGTTATTAAGTTACTAAAGTAAGACTACGAAGATTTTATTTTGTAAAATGAAACATCTTATTTTAAATCGCAGAAAATACTTTAAATATGTATAACAATGCAAACCAAAATATGCTAATATACTCTATTTGATTACCTAAAACAAACAAAATACGTTAAAATTAAATTGATTACGGCTAAAAAATATATAACTCTAGTTAGAAAAATGTTGCAAAAAAATGCAGGGAAATAACAACAAATATTTTTAATATTGAAATGTCTACATTTAAAAGAAAAACTAGGAAAAAGTTTCAGTTGCGAGTCGCCATAAAGTCGTTCAAAGAGAAACCTCCATTCGCAAAATTGAAATGGAACAAGCTTTAATGTACTTGTCAAATATTTGTCTCAGTGGAAAGACTTGGGGCGCCAATTTTTTTCGGGGGACCTTTTTAACGAAAAAGAAAAAAATATGGAAAAGAAATATTTAAAGTAATGGATGATGCTCGATATCAGGCCTCCCAAATCAAATATTGAATCTTCTTTATGAATTTAACTTTCGCATAAATCAATAATTGCTAAAATCCAAAACTTTTTTCCAAACCATTTCTCAATAGATTTATATGCATTTTTTGTAAAAGTAAAAATACACAAATGAAATGCATCGTAGTTTTAGATAAGGCTTACTTTAACTTAGATATTTTTCAATGAATAAAAACAGGGAAAATATATGCCAAAACTGAAATAAATATATTGAAGAAACGTATGTGTTGCACTGAAAAAATAATTCTAAATTATTTTTGTCGTCTTTTATTAGCTGCTTGAAGAAAAACATTCAGAAATAATACTGATAGAAATTTAAACAAAAAAAATGGAATAATTTTTAAATAGAGGCTGTATAAAATGTTTTTCTTGAATAAAAATCGCAGTTTTTTGTGAAATAAAATACATTAACATCTCATATAGCCCACTCGGTGAAAAAAAAAGAATTTTAAAAAATCTTTTGCTGTTAAAATCTCCATTAGAGATCACTTAAAAAATCGATTCTTTGTTATTTTATATTCTAAGGCACATTTTTGTTAGGTGAAAAAAAATCTTCAGAAGTAAAGTACATTTAAAATTTTGAAAGAAACTCTAAGAAAAGAAGTTTTTTTTTAATATATAGCAAAAAAAAGTAAAAGAAAGTATCTAAAAGAATAATAAACTTATAGCAAAACTAAAATCTGTGTTCTTCCATAATAGTCATATTCTGATTTAGATAAATCTTTTTAAAAGGAGTTTCCAGCGTCATGATTTTTAGAGAAAAAAATAATTTCTATATAGAGAGAAAAAGAGATTTGTAAAATATTTATTCTATCCATCACACATTCCTTTGATTTATTATTATTCTTATTCTGTAACGGGTCTTTGATTTATTATTATTCTTGTTCTGTAACGGGTCTTTGATTTATTATTATTATTATTCTGTAACGGATCTACCTACGAACCTTCCATTAATCTTCTAGAGGTAAAATTATTAACTGTAAGTTTTGTTGAAAACGTTCCCTCGAAGAAGACTTTATTTATACAAATTTGTTCTATTTAAGCATTGGCATTTAGGTACGCGATGTTAGTCGACGAATAGTCGTTGGAGTCTATAGTTTATAATTGAAGATTAAAAGTGATTAAAATTGTGAACTAGATTTACGACCGGAGGTCGTATAATTAAGAAAGATATTTACAGTGAATTCTAGCGTAGAAGTCCAGAGTGCTCCAAGAATAAGTGCAGTAAATTATATTTATATGTTAGTAACCTTAAGTCGTGTGATTTCTCTTCCAATTATTTACTAATTGCATTTCTTACCTTTAGTTGTGTTGATTGAGAAAAGGGATAAATAAGTTTGATTTTAAAACTTGTTATGGCTGATCTCTCTTTGCTTGAATCCCCGAAACACCACAAACCTCTAGTAGGTTGTTACAATTCAAATGTTAAATATCATGGGACACCTCCATCTCTTAATATAGAGTCGGACACCCTTTTTGCCAGGTGAAGTACGGCAATTCGACGTGGCATTAACAATTCGTCAGAAGTCTCCAAGAGAAATATTCGCTCATACTGCTTCTACGGCAGTCCATATTTGCAAAAGCGTTGCTGGAGTTGGATTATGAGTACCAACATTTCTAATTTCTACATTTTAATTTTTTAATTTCATTTTCTACATTTCTAATATAACCCATATAAGTTCTATGAAATTCTTGTCTGGCGATCTGGGTGGCCAAATCATTCACTGGAATTGTTCAGAAAATTCTTTAAACTAATTCTTAATAATGCTGTATATAGACGCAAAGATCCTGAAGAACTGATCTTCAGAACCTTTGCGTCTATATACAGCATTATTCCTTCATAATATTTTCATTAAAGACAATTGATAGAAACAATAAGGACTATCATTTTAATCATTTGTTTCAAACAAAACAAAAATGCAATTGGGTGAGATTATAACATTTCTAAATATAAGTTGGTATAAATAATTAATTAATTTCTTTAGGATAACAGTGTGTAATAAATATTAGTATGAAATCTGCGTATGGTATTTGGAACATAAATGTTGCATTCAAGTTCCGATTTTTGATATACAATGGCAGATTTCATCTTCCACTGAAAAGGGAGGGGGGCTGCGGTAGCCCAGTGGTCAAGGTATTGGATCATGGTAGGCATGTCATGAGTTCGAGCCCAGGTACCACTAAAGACCCGCCGTGTAGGGCAGCGATGCACATTAAATCTGTCGAGAGCTGAAACGTCCTCCCGTTGGTGTAGTAGTTAGGAGAGGGGGATGCCAGCTCAGGTGTCGTCCACGTCACTTGACCATGGTTCAAAATTACGTGGTCCGTCGCCCAAAGCCCTCGTGTAGCTGAACAGTGCGACGTTAATATTCTCTCACTCACTGAAAAGGTAGGATATAGATCTTGATACTCCTAAAACTTGTTAAAAAAGAAAACACATGTCCCTACACGTGCGATGTTGATAACTGCAGCAATACATTAATTGATTTTCTATGAACTGTTGGATACTGGCTTTATGCGGAAATTCAGAATTTGATTAAAATCATGTCATTAAATTTCATTTTCAAATAACCGTCCGATTGCAATTCACAAAATTCATTTTTTAAATGAAAGCAGGAGGAAAACTAAGAACGAACGGACCGTCAAGAAAATGGATCTTTCATCTAATATTAGAGTTCTGCTGACAGGAATGGAAAATAATATTCAATTTTTTGGACAGATCTTTGAAGGAGGACACTTGAAAACTTGAAAATTGTTGCTATCCATCATCACTTTTCAGTCCCTTGAGTAATTCAGATTTCCTTTTACAATGTGAACTTTACATGAGTAAAATTTTCTTTGAAATTCAAGAATCGTGTCACTTGTTGAAGTAAGTATATTTTCTTATCCGCTTAGCAGTAACCCAGTGCTTCTCAAACTTTCAATATTTATGACCCAATATTCAATCATATTTTTCATCACACCTCAACTCCTCACCCTCTATACAACAAAGTATTGAATTCAATAATACCATACTTTGATGGTAAAGCTATAAAATAGGATTTAAACCTATTAAGTGCCACCGGCGTATATAAACGTCTCACTCAGCTAAAGTGTTATTTTTCTCGGACTTATATGTTCATCTGTCCGAAGTACGATCTTTTCTGTGCACTGTTATCCATAAAATTATTCTGAAGGCTTTGGAATGCAATAAAAGGATCTTGGTAGTGTTTGCGAAGGATGTACTTATTTCGGATGATTTGCTTACTTATTTCCTCTCCCCCCCCCCAATACATCACATTCGTATGCCTACGTGGAAAACGGGGGCATTGGGGAGCGAGTCGTGTAACTTTTTATCGGCAGTTAAGGGATTAATTATGAACCACACAAATTAGCAAGTATTAATCTTAGTATATAATTTTATACATGACAAGACCATAATGTCACCGGTAATTATTTAACTTAGAATTGTTAAATTAATTATCAAATATATTGTGCAGTACTGATATATTTATAAGTGTATTATATTAGTGTGAATACGTATTCTATTTTTAATCATATCAGAATGCATTTTGTTTGTTTACTTTCAGTAAATCAATATTTTTTTAAAATTAATCTTTTATTTTCAACTTATTAGTACGCTCGCGCCCCCTTAGTAAAGTTATCACGCCCCTCTAGGGGGAGCGCCCCACAGTTTGAGAAACGCTGCAGTAACCTATTCAGTTGATTAATGTAAAGAAAAATACCTTCTACATAAACTAACATCAGCATCCATATTTGATCTTTTCAAAGCATTTTTGGGGTGAAGGGGAAAGTTCTGTCGTTTTTTTCTGAAGAAAACACAAAAAAAAACATTTTTTCCCCTTATTTAAAATTTAATCTAAAATATAATGTTAGTTACAGCTGTCTACCAGCGTTATGGCAGCTTATCTAACTCTCTAGAAAAAAAGTCCTCTGTTTTGCTGATAAATATTCTACCATCGTAATTTATGTATTTATTTCCATCAAGAAAGTTTTGCAGCGATCTGAACAGATAATAGTCAGACGGTGCAATATAAGGAGTACATGCTGGCCGAGGTAAAGTTTCCCAACTCAACTCTGCAATTTTTTATGCGGTGTTTCTTGCCACGTGTAGTCTAGCGTCGTCGTGAGGAAGAATCACACTCTTTCAGTTGGTCAAAGATGGACGCTTATGCTGAATTTCTTTATGTTTCAAATATCAAGTTGTGAACAGTAATTGTTGTTCCATTTTCTTTCAGCGACTCATAGTGCACTATACCCTTGTTGTCTCGCCAACAACACGACATAACTTTCATTCTGCTGCACTCCAGCTCTGGATGGGGATAGTGGTGCCTCCCCTTTGTAAACATAAGCATTTTTTCTAACTACGTATTTGTACTCTATCCTCTTTTTTATCTCGAATCACCAAGTGGTTCAGAAACAGTTCCCTTTACTGACGAGCAAGATTTGAAGAATATATCGAAATTCTGTTCATCAAATTTTTCCCCTTACATCGTGTGGCACCCAAACAGAGAGTTTGGACACAAAACCAAGCATTTTAATGTAATCTAAAGCAGTAATCTGATGAATTTCAAGCTTGAAGCCCATTTCTGTGGAAGTTAACGTGGTCATACTGCGTAGCACTTTGTCATCTGATGGCTTTTCTGATCTAGGTTCATCTTTCAAAGGAAAATCACCCAAGCAAAATTTCACAAGCCATTTTAGGCATCTTTGAGCTGTTACTGCTTCCTCTTCAAACACGCCACAAGAGTTTCTTTTGCCTCCATCACATTATTTCCTTTTTGGAACTCAAACAACATACAATGTTTTAAGTGCACTTTTTCTTCACTTATGTTGATAGCTTTACGAGCTAGAAAGACTGACTAAAATGCAAGAAAATGCGTATAAAACATCAATAGTATACTAATCAAACAATGTTAACCGATTTTAGCTGGACCCGAACTTTTGCTAAGAATCGACAACGCATAAAAGTGGACTTGTTCAAAAACGACAGAACTTTCTCTTATCCAGCGTTTCTCAAGCTGGGTGGCGTGATATTTCTACGAGAGGGACGCGAGCATATTGAAAAGTTGAAAACAAAAGATTATTTAAAAAAAACTATTAATTTACTGAATGTAAACAAACAAAATGCACATTCTGACATTATAAAATATAAAATACACATTTACACTGATATTATACACTTATAAATGTATGTTCTGCTCACAATATATTTTATAATCAATTTAAAAATTCTAAGTTAAGAAAACAAGTTTAACCAGTGACCCCACGGGCTTGTCATACATAAAATTCTTATAAAAATTAACACTTATCTTGATAATTTTTGTATGGTTTATATTTAATCCCTTAACTGCCGATTAAAAGTTACGTGATTCGCTCCCCAATGTCACCGTTTTCCACGTAGGCGTACGTATGGGATGTATTGGGGGAAGGGGGAAATGAGAAAAAGTAAAACCTTCTCTGAAATAAGATAATCCTTCCCAAACACTGTCAAAGTCCTTTTATTGTATTCCAAATCCTTTGGAATAATTTCATGGATAGCAGTGCACAGAAAAGATCGTAACTCGGAAAGACGTATATATACGTCTGGAGCAATTAACGCTTAAGTTCAGTGAGGCGTTTATATACACCGGTGGTACCTAAGAGGTTAAAGTCGTATTGTAGCTTTAGCGTCAAAGTACAGTATTATTGAATCCAATACATTGTTATTGTACGGAAGAGGGGGATGTAATGAAAATTTATGATTGAATATATTGGGTCCCAAATATTGAAAGTTTGAGAAACACTGTCTTATACCCAATGTCAAAATCTTATTTAATCTTATTTGGCATTTTGTTGAAAATTTACATACATTTCATCCTTTAGCTCAAAAGCCCTGTTAAAAAAAACTCTGCCTCTACCACCGGATTAAAATCTTCTGGTACGTCAAAACCCAATTTCAATGTGTCTTCACGGACACATCTCTCATATATCCCACATAGATTGTTGCTGTTTGATGCAGTACTGCTTGACTGGTAATACCAACTACTCTCGTCAGGTAGCGCTCGTTTTGGTCATTAAGTAGACAGAATCGCACAAGAGTAGTGCTTCAAGTTATATTAGCAACTAATTTGCGTCAATTCAAACTAATCAAATGAAAGGGACGCAAAACTAATGAATTGAAATCTCATTTCCTCATTTGCTATACCACTAGGGAACACGGAGACTAAATTCGATTTAAAGTGAAGCAATTGTCCTTTATTCTACGAGAAAACTTTTGAAGAAATAAAAATTGACAGTCATTATTGGTCATGAGATTCGCAACCCAACAGCTAAGCAAACACGGCCTTTTAGAGGAGAATTTATTTTTGACTGGTAAAAATTTAACAATAATAGTAAAAAGAAATACTTCAAATATAATTTCATAGAAAAAAAGCACAACTTAAAAACGCCTGAATACACTATGAATAGAGTTAAAATCAGTGGGTAATAAATCATTGTCTAGTTGAATTTCCTGTTTCTTTCAATTTCCGATTTTTTAGCTTCTTAAAAAGAGTAAATTTTGTCATCCACATATTTTATACAAGAATATTTTTACTAGAATCGGAATTTTGTAGATAAGGCATTATCCGATATTCAGACTATAAAAATATGGTCAATTTGCAAAATAATATCGAACAATTTAATGTTTTACCGACGTCAAAAGAACATTAATTTCCATTACATTTTTTTTTTTAACTTGTACAATAAAATAATCATTCAGAGATTATTCTTAAAAATATCATCACAATGACCATTATATTTATTTTTAAATGAATGATGCAAAATGGGTATCAAGACTGGAAGAAATATACTATTTTAATTATAGAATCCAGGAGAAAATACATTTAAAAACTAATTAAACTTTATATTTACCTTTAATATTTAACTTGTTTGTTTCATATTAAAAAAAAAATTGAACCCATAATCTTCTTTTTATCTTTCAAAATTTGAAATTCTTTTTTAAATGAGTAAATTAGGTTAAAAATGTTTCTTCTTAAAAGCAGGGAAAATGTTTGAATTATTTTTGCGTCAAATTGCAGCCCATTTAAAATACCACGCAATATACAGGGTGTCCAAGCTTAAAGTATCCAAAAGTTATGGCTTATAATTACGGAACTACTCATCAGAATATAATAAAGTGTTCATTCAGGGATTGGACATACCTGCGAGATTTTTTGGGTCTAGTCCGATCGGCCGCAAGTGCACGCATTATTCGGCAATCGTAGACGATTAACTTTTTACACTGACTTCATAAGTAAAGATGTGGACGCCACAGTAACAAATGTAGTGCGAACTTTGGTTAAAGGAATTTAAATCAGTCACGCGTGTACAGTGACATGTTAGAACAGAATGAAATATCGACCCTCCGACATCAAAATCTATCCACCAATGGGAAAGAACTTTAAAGGAGATGGGCACTTTGGTATCTCAAACTGACAAGTATCCTTAAGTTTTCGTGATAGAAGACACTGTTGATCGTGTACGTGATTTATATTGTAGGTTGATCGATTATTAACGTCGCACTGTTCAGCTACACGAGGGCTTTTGGCGACGGACCACGTAATTTTGAACCATGGTCAAGTGACGCCTCATATTGTAGGAGTCCTGATTTTCATTTTGTAGGAGTCTATTAGGCAAGCCAGTAGTAACATTACATTCTGTTCGAAACATCGATGTACACGTGTAACTAATTTGAATTCCGTTAACCAAAGTACGCACTGCACATTTTGCTGAGGTGTCCACATCTTAACTAATAAAGTCAGTGTAACTAGTTTGTCGTGTCTGTGATTGCCAAATAATGTGAAATGCATGCGGTTGATGAAAATAAACCCAAAAAATCTCCGAGGGGTTTCTAATCCACGAATAAACAGTTTATTACATTCTGATGGGTAGTTCCGTAATAATAAGCCGTAACTTTTGGATACTTTAAGATCGGACACTCTGTATATTATAATTAAATTTTCTTACATAACCATCTCATACACATTTTTTACATTACCATCTTATAGCGAATTAAAACGCATATTGAGCGTTTATAATTTTCGTTTTAAACTGCTTTTAAAGTACTAGTTGTTTCGGTAAACTGAATACAGATGCATAAAATCTTATGAATGTTTTATCAATGAGAGAGAGAAAGAATGAATAAAGCAATCATATGAATACGTTTCCAGAATTAGCCAATCAGGAATAAAGTAATGATATTTATAAAGAGATTTTACAAGAAAAGAACTATTTCTGTGGCTAAACTTTTCAATAGCGAAATCTAATCGAAATAAATATAGCATTATTTAGAAATATTGAATTTTTCATACATCTCATAAACAAAACATACTTCTCTAAAATATGAAAACATGTTTTAATGGAGGAACTTGCAATTAGTCTTATTGCAAGTTCCAATAGTAAAATAAAAAAAAACCAGAATGGATGCATTCAGTGATATAAAAAAGAAATAAAATATGTTTGTACAAATCGAATGCAGTGCTATATCTTTTGAAAAATGGAATGTAGAATTCCGTAATATAAATCAAGCGTAAAATATTTAAAAATATTCGTAATGGTGTATAAATGAAGCTAAATGGAAATTCCACTCTTAATATCCCGTTGCAATATCTCGAGACATTAATAATTCACATTCTTTTTGGATCAAAAGATGGTAAAACAAAAATCTTCAGTAAATTAGTGAATCTGAAATAAATTTTTAGTATTTTAATTCCCCCCCCCCTCCTCTCAGCAGACTTTTTCTCAGGCCTAACTTGGGCTAATTTAATTACAGTTGAACCTCCATATAACGAACATCTATATTCCTTATTTTTCTATATAGCGAACTTTTTCCTGGCACCAAGAATATTTCACGATTTTCTTCGTAAAATAACCTCCTAATAACGAAGCGCATTTTCTATACAACGAACTTTTTCTCGTGATTCAATTTCCCCCCTATTTTTTGAAGTATTTCTGGACATTTCAAGTTGTTCTCTCTTGTAACACATTTTATGGTGGTCATAAATCTTGAACTGGTCTTATTAGGTGCCTAACTGGCCGAGAGCAATAGAACTTTGGGTGTTTCATCCAAGAAGTGCAACCTTTAATCCCCATTGTCCAGTTCACTTGAAACACCTTCGATATCCACTTTCTTCCTTAGTGGAGTTGTCTCGTGTCCCCTTGTTTTTGAACTGGTTTCCATTCATTTGTAGTGTTGATCTGTAGTACTGGTAACTTCAATTCTTGTAACTCTAAAATGTCAAAAGAGCTTGAGCATCAAAGAAAAAATTTGATTCGTCAGGAAGTGGATAAAGGGGTCGAGAAACTTTTCTTGTAGTTTTGCTTTGTTTCTTCCTTTCTTTTTTACTAGGTCAGGTATATGAAATAATTATAAAAATGAGTGAATAATTACTTTTTTTATTGTGTTTATGAATTTAAAATTTGTTTTATGTGGTTTATAATGAAAATTGAAAGATGAACCTCAATATAACGAATTTTTCATATAACGAACTTTTTTTCGGGACTTAGCGACTTCATTATACATAGGTCCGACTGTATATAAGAGGAATAACCCAATGAAAAAAATGAATCTATGTTAAAAAAAAAAAGATAAGTGTTTCTTGCTACTTTATCAGATTTTTCCGTTTTCAAATATTGCAACTTAAAAATTCACAAAGGTTGAGAATGCAGTTGAATCATCAAAAAAATTAGCGTTCGCATTGAATTAAAATCAAAAATAGTGAAAGAGCGCACAGAGAGCAATTATAGAAGATTAAACTAATAGAAAATACTATTTCAACAATGTATATCATACTTCAAAGCGAATGAGTGAGTGAGTGAATATTAAGGTCGCAATGTTCAGCTACCCGAGAGCTTTTGACGATGGACCTCGTTATTTTGAACCATCGTCAAGTGACGAGGACGACATCTGAGCTGGCATCCCTCTCTCCTAACTACCACACCACACCAACGGGAGGACTTTTTAGTTCTCAACAGATTTAACGTGCTTCGCTCCCCTACACGGCGGGTCTTCAAGAGTACTGGGCTCGAACTCGTGACAAGCCAGCCACAATCCGATACCTTAGCCACTAGGCTACCACTTCAAAGCGAAAGAATCCAGATTTGATATACATGGTTATTACAGATCACATTTCTTTACAAACATCAACTATGAGAATACACCAAATTCTTTTTTAACTCCCTAGAAAACCGTGCAAAAAAATCGCGTGAAAAAATACATGCGACAGATGGCAAATTGGAGATAGGTTCCACAATTTTAAAAAATAGTGCAAGATGAAAAATCTCTTAATATTTTCCCTAAAAACCGAGCAAAAAAAGTTATTATAAAATCTGTGTTACGTATTTACAAATAACGTAAAAAAAATAATTTTTTCTAATCAATTCCTACTTAGGTCAACAAAATTTTTTTTATTTTAGTTACTTTTTATTAAATAATTACAATTAATATAAATATATATATACATATGACACACACACACACAGAATCCCAATATTAAGTGGCAAAATGGAAAGCAATTTTCCATTTTCCTTTCTACATAGGGTGTTGGACTATTATTTTTGTTTGTTACTATTTATACATTAATTAATGAATTAATATTTGAAAAAAACTGTATTAACATCAAACGTCATCCACCACAAGTTTAAAAAAATGTATTTGAACTTGAGTGGATGAATAAAAGTATTTTATTTACGTTTGAAAATTTGAACTAGACATATAAATATGTATTTGAACAAGATATATAAATAAATATATATAAGGAGAGTGTGGATTAATAATAGGAATGAAATAAAACAAAAACAATTTTTGTTAGAAAAAAAATTTAAATTAGCGTACAGTGTGTGTAAGTTCAGAGTCTCTAAGTACATACAACATACTAGTATAAAAATTCAAATTGAAATTAGGAATAAAACTACTAACTAACAAGTATTTCTCGTTACTTGATAACAAGTGTGCACGTTTATTACGAAATGGATCAAAAGTACTATCATGAGTATATGTGTCAGATATGTGTCTAGAACAACTTACGGTTTTGATTCAAATGAAAAATTTCGTTCATTATTAACGTCCTCTGTTGGTTTTTTGTTGTTACAAAGTCTTATAAGTGGCTGTGTTTTTGGTACCTCAAGTTGATTATATAATTTTTAGTAACCTGCTCCACAAGATTACATCGAGATTTTAATTCACGCTCTATGTCTTGATCATAAGCAATAAAATGTTGTTCTATATTTATTGCAAATTATAGATTCTCGTTAATTAAATCAGCTGTTAATAGCTGAATTTCATCTTTGACTTCACTAATATCTACTTCTTTATTAACTCTAACTGTAATAAACTCGTTCAAATTGTCCTCAGCCAAAGGGCATGACTCCCCAATTTTTTTTTGGAATTCTTGCTAGAACAAAAAATTCGGGCAAAGAAAATTTAGTTAAGGTATCCGACTACGTTCGGAACCGTGATTTTGCAAAAGCGTATAAATGGATAATATTTATGATATTTAGTGTCACATAGATTAGAAAAAGTATATAAAATTGATTTAAGAATAGTATTACAATAAAAAAATATTTAATACTTTAACAAAAAATGAACATAGAATGACCTATTTTCAAAATATTCTCCTTTTGTGAAAAATGTTTCTATTATAATAATATTTTGCCTGTACATAGCTCAGACTTCTGTACAGAGGCTCAACTAGAATTTTTGAAATATATAACTTAGAAGTGGGTTTATCCATGTTTTACGACACACACAACAGAGGGGAGAAATTTTAAGAAAAAAACGCCGATAATTATTTTAAATGGTCGTAACTGAAAATAATGTGAATCTTTCAGAACTTATAGTTGAGACTCTGTACAGAGATCTGAGCTATATACAAGCAAAATATTATTATAATAGAAGCATTTTTCACAAAAGGAGAACATTTTGAAAAAAGGTTATTCTAAGTTAATTTTTTGCCAAAATATTGTATTTAAATAAATTTTTTTTGTCAAGATGTCCTTAAAACAATTTTATACGTGTATTCTAATCTATGTGACACTAAATATCATGAAAATGATCCATTTATGCGCCTTTTTAAAATCACGGTTCCAAACGTAGT
Organism: Trichonephila inaurata madagascariensis; assembly: GCA_019973955.1. NCBI lineage: Eukaryota > Metazoa > Arthropoda > Arachnida > Araneae > Nephilidae > Trichonephila > Trichonephila inaurata. The sequence continues at coordinate 323,056 of BMAV01020450.1, read as the reverse complement.
CGGATACCTTAAATTCGTGTACCGTGTTGTTTCAAAATCGTGTAAAAAAAGAGTTGGGTGTGCATAGTATTGTACCCACGGAAACTTCGCTTTCTATATTAAAGCTCGGAATTTTTCTTCAGGCCATCGAAAAATATGTAGCATAGATACAAACGAATTTCACGAGACGAATATTTTTGGTCATTAAAGCTCAATTGGCAGACTCACCACCATTGAAAACTGCTGTACTCCACCCAGCAAGACTTTGTGGCGTTCAGTCAGGATAATAACTGTTGTCAACATCCTCGAATGTTGACATTCTAATTAAAATGTTTGGCGACCTTTCGACATTTAACCATCCTTATTCCTTCAGCTTCATTAAATGTCCTCTTTCAGACAACAATACAGTAAACATAAATCCACAAACTAAACTTTCGAATAATCAAAGTGAACTGACAAAATCGAATTTGATTTCTCTTAATTGAAATTTCTCGTTCTTTACCCGTCATCTGGAGGATAAGCAACAATACTCTAGCCCTCCGACTGTTCATCCACTTGTATTATTAGTAGAAGAAGTTGCATTTTTGATTTAACAAAAAAAGATATCACTCTCTCTCTCTCTCTCGTGTGTGAGTGCGTGTGTTTAACATTTTTCGGTAAAGATTTATTCCTTGCTATATTCTTTACAACAGCTCCTGCAATAACACTACTACTTTTAAAATAAAAAACAAGTAATATAAAATAAAAAGAAATTTTTAAGTTAATTCCTACTTAGATCAACAAAGAAAAATTTTATTTTAGCTACTTTTTATTTAATAGTTACAATTAATATAAATATGTATTTACATATAACAGAATCACAACATTAAGCGGATATTAATTTTTATTATGTATCAATAAAGTATCACATTTCCATCCAATACAATCGTGTATATAAAATTTCAGTTCAACTGAATGCTTTAAGAGGTGAGAAAAAAAACTTTTTCAAGTTTTGACACAAGTCGCGAAAAGGGTCGCTAAGTCGTCAAAAATGATGCCAACGTGACTGTATTTGTAATTCTTTATATAATTAGTTTTAATCAATTAATTTTTATTAAAGATAATTAAATTATTGTATTCTCCTCCAAAATAATCATGTATATAAAATTTCAGCTCAATTGAGGGCTTTAAAATGTATTTAAATAACAATTGAAAATTCCACCACGATAAATAAATAAATATATAGAGTACGAGTTAATAGTAGGAATTGAATAATTTCTTAAACCCTCTATTATTCCAATTATAGTATATACATATTTATATAATTTCCGGTTGGGTGGCTTGGTTGGCTTGTCGCAGGCATTCTGCACCCAAGGTTGCGGGTTCGACCCTGGCTCAAGTCGGCGAATTTTCATGATGTAGAAGTGACCATGCCGTATGACTATACGACATGTAAAAGATCCCTAGAGTGTCTGTTTGGCTTGGATTCTCTGGGTAATATTAAATCCTGGTACAGGTGCGCTTCGACAGAGCTCAGGTGCCTTCCTCTGGGGAGGAAACTGGGCGACAAAATTATCTGCGGTGATTGTGGTATCCGCCTCTATGGTGCCGCATTAAAAAAAAGAGATACCAGTCTGAAACTGCCCCCCTAGGGTGCCCTTCTCCTGGATCATCTGCGTGAGCTAGAGGCGTAGGATTAACAAAAGGACCAGACGTTCCCATATTCTAAATTATGGCTTTATTAAGAATTTAAACTTAAGCTTCTAACAGAATAGATAATAATGTATGTGAGAGAATCTACGATGACAAAACACGTAATATCAATAATACCGAACTAACGTAACTCGGACTACTATCAATATCAAACCCACCTAATCTCAATTCCCATAATATCACGTCCTAATATAAATAGTCAATCCTACCTTCATCCGATTACTGATTTAAGCATAAGGAAGTTGCGTCTTTACTCGAGTGCAATGGTATGCACCTTGACCTAATGGTTCTATCTTCGGGATAACCTCTGTTGGCTGTCACTTCCAAATCGTATCACTCTCTATCATAACATTCCCCAAATTTCCACCTCCCTTACTGAAACTTCTGTTATTTAAAAGCTATCTCATTTGCCTTTCCTCTTCACGTTTCACTTCTTGGGTTTTGGTTGGGAAAAGAATTGCCATTAATCCTGGCCCCAAAAGAACCCAAAGGACATGTTAATAAAAAGACGCGTGAGCCCGTCACACCAGCTCCTGGAGAATATACTAGATCTGAAATTTTAAAACACCAATCCACAGCCCATTAGAAATAAAAAAATATATATATATTTATGAAGGAGGAAGGTTCGTTCTGGGTACCTTCCGTTCCGAACGCAAGTACGTAACCAATCACGCCAAAACGATCGTCTTCGCGTGATGTTGGTACTAGTTCATATAGATATCACACTGCCACATACTCTCCTGCCAGTGTTTCGGTGAATAGGCGGCCAAACGATACCATATTCGTGGCGAGCATGTAAGCAGTTGCGTCACTTGGTGGGTTGCGTCATTCATGCGAGACGGCTTTGAGAATTGCGTCATGTGTGTGACGGTTTGGTTGCGTCATTTGTGTGAGACGATTTTGAGAAGTAATGGCTTATTTGCGTCAATGTTTGACGGTTAGGTTGCTTGTGCGGTGGATAGATGGCGCCACGACTGTGGCACGTGAAGGGTGCGGTTACTTTGCACGGCCAATGTCACCAATGAAGGAGGAAGGTTCGCTCTGGGTACCTTCCGTTCCGAACGCAAGTACGTAACCAATCACGCCAAAACGATCGTCTTCGCGTGATGTTGGTACTAGTTCATATAGATATCACACCGTCACATTTACATAATTTAGTACAGACCAATACAGCTTATGTCATTTTAAATAAATAAGTAAAAATATAATGCAACATTAGAGTTAATGAATGTAGTATTAGAAGATGTCTACTTTGATTAACATACCATAATCAATATTCATGAGCTCTGAATTCATACTCGATTACAAAATTAAGATGAGAAACTTCCATAGCAATCTGGGAAAAGACCATAAATTTTCCCTTAACTATGTTTCCCTTTAATTCTCTTATTATTTTATCCCTATAAGAAAATGTTATTCTGACCCACGCCCATCATGCGAAACTTAATTACCATTATTCAGTCCCCAAACGGTGACGAAAGTAACCTTTAAAACAATTGAAGACGAATTTACGCAAAACGAGAGGGTAAGCAGAAAGTAACTATGAAAAATAACATTGTTTCTTACAATCAAGAACTAAAAAAAAGAAAAGAAACATTCTCCTTTCCGAAGAGAATGGAATGAATCTTTGATTTCGAGGCAGTCTTTTGGGATTAATTCGAATATTATGGATGATTTGCATTTTAGATGAGAATTTAATTTTAAAGTGGAATTTTAACGAAAATTATTCCACCTTCTTGAAATGTCGGAATCTCATAAGTAAAAGAACGCAAACAATTTAATCTGAAAACTCATTTTCTTGAGATTTTTGTTCAATCCGATGTTATATAATAGCATAATGAAAAGGGCAATAAACTTTTGTCTGCGTTACAACTGCATGGTTCCAGTAATTTACATCATGAAGTTATATACTAAGTTCCTGGCATAGTATCTTATTTTCCGTTAAACTTCTAACTAATTCGTGTAACTTATAATGAATAGGGCATTTTATACATATCGTCGGCCTAATTATCAGAATGCGTTACTCCACAAAGGAACTAAAATTGATACAGGAGTGCTAGCGCCAGGCGCTGTTTGGCACGGTTCCTTAATCGCGCCAAGCAGCGGTTGTTGTCGAGTTACGTGGAATCCAAGATGGCCGCCTAGAGGTAACAAATCGTCAAAAAAATAATTTTAAAGAACTGTTTTGAAATATATTTCAAAGAAAAATATAGGAATAGATTTAAAACAACCAATATCATTCAATAATGAATATCAAAACAAGCATAATAATAATATATTTCATATTATTATTATGTTTTTTTTTATAATAATAATTATGTTAATGATAATATTCATATAATTTTATATAATAATAATTATTATATATAATAATTATTATTATATATAATAATATTCATATAATATAATTATTATATGTAATAATATCCATATAATATAATTATTATACATAATAATATTCATATGATATAACTATTATATATAATAATATTCATATAATATAATAATAATAATTATAAATAAATAACACTTGTAATATTTATAAAAAAAGTAAAATAAAAAGTAATTATTGTAAATAAATAGTATAAACAACAATTATTATACTATATTATGTTATAAATAAAATAACTGCGTAATATGTATTAAAATTAATAATTAATATCAATTAATAAATGCTGATAACCTGCAATATTCCAATAACTACGAGTTCCTTCAATGAATTTCATGGAGCAATAAACATTCAAACAAGAATATAAAAAAAAAAAATTTTAAGTCAATACCTACTTAGATCAACAAAGAAAAATTTATTTTAGCTACTTTTCCTTAAATAGTTACAATTAATATAAATATGTATAAACATATGACAGAATCACAACATTAATTGGTCATTAATTTTTATTAATTACCATTAAAGTATCGTATTGTCATCCAAAACAATCGTGTATATAAAATTTCAGTTCAAGTGAATGCTTTAAAACGTGAGAAAAAAACCTTTTCAAGTTTTGACACAAGTCGCCAATAATAATACCAACTTGGCTGTATTTGCGATTCTTTAAATAATTATTTTTAATAAATTAATTTTTATTAATTATAATTAAATCATTGTATTGTCATCCGAAATATTCATGTATATAAAATTTCAGCTCAGTCGATCGCTTTAAAATGTATTTTATTAACGATTGAAAATTCCACGAAGATAAATAAATAAGTAAATATATAGGAGTGTGACATTTTTAAATATAATATTTCGGCAAAAAATTAACTTAGAATAACCTTTTTCCAAAATGTTCTTCTTTTGTGAAAATTGCTTCTATTATAATAATAATTTGCCTGTATACAGCTCAGACCTCTGTACAGAGGTTCAACTATGGTTTTTGAAAAATTCTCATTATTTTCAGAGTTACAACCCATTGAAATAATTATCGGCGTTTTTTTTCTTAAAATTTCTCCCCTCTGTTGTCGTAAAACATAGATAAACCCACTTCTAAGCTATATATTTCAAAAATTCTAGTTGAGCCTCTGTAGAGAGGTCCGAGCTATATACAGGCAAAATATTATTATATAATAAAAGCATTTTTCACAAAAGGAGAATATTTTGAAAATGGGTCATTCTATGTTCATTTTTTGTCAAAATATTTTGTAAAATAATTTTTTATTGTAATACTATTCTCAAAACTATTTTATATATATATTTTCTAATCTAAGTGACACTAAATATCGTAAATATTATCCATTTATACGCTTTTGCAAAATCACGGTTCCAAACATAGTCGGACACCTTAAGGAAAAATGTTCTTTTTCATGTTTAATATCACGTTTTGAGTAAAACCTCTTGCTCAATACCGAGGTTCATTTGTCACTCTTTTTTCTTCCTGTAATTGTTCGAAATTGTGATTGATCCATTCTTCATTGTTTAATAAAACCTATTTCTCAACATCAATTTACAAGAATCAACTGATTTTAAACTACACTCATGTCCATAAATTAAGGATAATTCAAAGTCACGCGGAAATCAAACTCTAAAATAAATATATCATCCGTAAAAAATGACTACACACATCTTCAAGAATCACATGAATATTGCAGAAACTCACCAAATACACAGAAACCACAGTACATCTCAATGACGAGAGTATAAGAGAATGATATATAAGGAATACATGTAAAAAAGTAAAGTTTTTCGCAAGTGCTTTACAAGCCTTTCAGTGCAATAACTGCATATTTATGACACAAAGGACGCATTTGAATAATTTTTTACGTGATACAATTATCAGCCGTCTGGAATGTGGGTGTACCCAGCAATTGGAAGTATTCGAGGAATTTGGAATCGCGCAGAGAGAGAGAGAGTGTGTCATCTCTAGACTTTGGCAACAATTCCAAGATGATGGTAATGTGAGTAGATGTTACAGCACAGGCCACCCCCGAGTTACAACGCTGAATGAGGGCCAGTTTCTTTTGACAGTTACTGCCAAAAGAAACAGATGGAGCACAGCACCAGATCTGTCTCGTTAGCACTCTTCAGCTACTAGCACGACAGTTTCAAGGCAGACCGTCTACAGACGCTTAGGGTAGATTGGCCTATATGTGTGTTCCACTTACTACAAAGCACTGTCACCTGTGGTTAGCCGGGAGTAGACACCGCAACAGTAGGCTTGTGTGGTGTTTTCCGACGAGTCCAGGTTTAGCTTGCAGTCTGATTCTCGCCGGACTTTCATATGGAGAGTGTCAGGTACCTGTTACCACCAAGAAAATATTATTGCACGACACCGTCTCGTTGGTGCAAGATTGCTCATTTAGAAGAGGAAATTTATTCTGGATTCCAGAACCGACCTCCATGTTCAAAATGGAACCATGACAGGACAAATCTATCGGGAGGTCATTCAGAAACAACAAATACGATTGTTTCGGGGCGCAATGAGCGCAGAATTTGTGTTTATGGATAACAATTCCCGTCCTCACCGTGCAAACATTGTAAGCGAATGCCTTCAATCGGAGGATATCACCCGTTTGGACATGCCAGAATTCTTATAGAACTTGAATGCAGTAGAGCATGAGTGGGACATGCTTGGCCGACGAATTGCAGCCCGCCAACCACCTCCTACATGTCTACCGTAACTACAGAGAGCATTGCTTGATGAGTGATGTAAATACCCCAAGATCAGATTGATAATTAGATACTCAGCATGCCTAGGCGTTGTACGGACTGAATTGCCTCGTCTGGGAGACATAATATATATTAACCATCATACCAAGCGTGTAATATTGGTTTTTGTAAATAGGGTGGAGGTTGTTGTTGTTTTTGTAATTTGCTTCAGGGAGCAAAAATCGCAATTTTTATTAATGATATTAAACATATAGCATCTTTTTTGCTCTTAACCTTTTGTTTAATAAAAAGGCTTTACAAGTAAGTCATATTTGTTTTGCTTCTGACTCTTTCTTTGCCTGAACTTGCATTATTTTTAATTTATGGGCATGAGTGTATTTTCGAACATGATCATTGCCATTCACAGGAACGATAATTTTTTTCTTCTCTGTGTGTCTCTCTCATAAAGCTATCTCTTTTTTTAAAAAAATTCCAAAAATATTCTAATAAAAATATTTCTTTCAGTTTATTTTCTACAGTTTGATTATCTTTTAAAGGTCATTTCTTTTCATATTCCACTCACTTCTTTTCATATTACATCAATACTTAATTTAATATCTTCTGAGGGAATGTATAAATGCTAATTTGTAAAATCTTGTGTAAAACTTTATTACATTATCTTGTTGTTTCTTTGAATATGAGAAGATTACTCGAAGTAATAGTTAGATTTTTTTCTACTGTTGGAAAAAGTTCTTTCATCAGCAAAGTTAGTCTTGTTAATCCCCAGCTGAGTTTTATGCCCAAAACGTGAGCTAATAAAGATTCTACCGATTTAGAAACAATTTATTTCTGTTTCCTTTTTTTTCAAATGGTTTTGCTTTGCTATATTTCGGAATCATGTCTGAATTTATTGTGAAGTTTAGTCTTTTTACAATTAAAATTTTTTTCTTTGGTGCGATTATTATCCTCTTTTAACTTTCCAAGCTGACAAAAAATAAAAATTGAATGGTTTCGTCCAAAGAAAATTGCATTGTTTAAAATTATCCTTTGACATTTCACTAAGAATATACCGAGATCGTGATTAAAATAGTTGAATTATATTATTATGATAAGTAATTTTTATGAGTTATACTTACCTTTGTTTTCCAAATGTAGATACAATACGTTCTCGTTAATGAGCATGCAATTGTATGAGTAGAGCATGAGTGGGACATGCTTTGCCGACTTTTTATTTTATTTTAATATAATTTTAATATAAAAATAATATTTATATTTTCATCTAAAAGCAACGATAAATAGTACTATTATTATAGCTCTTTGCTAGAGTTAAATCTCTCTATAAATCTATTTTTTCAATTCCTACTATAAGTTCGCTCTCTCCCTCTGTTCAAATTTTCAATCGTTAATAAAATACTTTTTATTCACATCCACTCAAGTTGAAATACATTTTTTTAAAACTCGTAGTGGGTGGCACTTGATGTTAATACAATTTTTTTCAAATATTAATTCATTAATTAGGTTTAATTAATTAATAAATAGTAACAAACAAAAATAATAGTTCAAAAGCATACATAGAGGGGAAACGCATTCGTTGTGTCCATGTAACGCAATGGATAGCGTGTTGGACTGCTAATCCAAAGGTTGTGGGTTCAAATCCCTCATGGTATGGCCTAATTTCTGAGGAAGTGATTTCTTTTTACTATACTATTTTATTAAAATAATTAAATTTAATTAATGATTAAATTGTAACAAACACAAACAAAAACTAATCCAACACACCATATATAGAAAGTAAAATGGAAAATTGCAAGGAAAATCGCTTTCTATTTTGTCACTTAATATTGTGACTCTGTTACATGTATATACATATTTATATTAATTGTAACTATTTAATAAGAAAAGTAACTAAAATGAAATTTTTCTTTGTTGACCTAAGTAGGATTTGACTTACCGTAAAATCCGGCTTATAACGCGCACCGGTGTATAACGCGCACCCATACTTTCAAGCTGCATTTTTTAATTTTCAGGTATGTTCGCCGTATAACGCGCACCCCGCTTTTAAGAGGAAATCTGAAATTTTAATATACAACGTTCTTATGTTTTGAATTAATTTATTCGAGATATTATACCAGCCTTTTGAAATAATAGTATATTTCTAGAACTAGAACTCTTTTAGTTCAAAAGGTATATCATTTCTTATAAATAAACAGTATTTCGATATATGTAAAAGTAAATTTTTCTACGCTCATTTCTTTTGTTATTTTTAAAGCTATCATTTTTACACCCGGCGTATAACGCGCACCCTTATATTTCGATCTCATTTTTTGTGTTCAAAATGCGCGTTATATGCCATTTTACGGTAATTTTTTTTTTATATTACTTGTTTAGCTTTAAAAATAATGATATATTTCTCTGTTTAAAAAAAAAACTTCAGGTAAGTCAGTCTCTGGTGAATAATTATGATTTTCAGTTGAAAAAAAAAAAGGGGGGGGGGGGGCGAATGCCGTGTAGGGAAAGAGTGTAGAT
>BMAV01020450.1:127239-305770 GCA_019973955.1 Trichonephila inaurata madagascariensis | reverse complement strand
AAAAAAAAAAAAAAAAAAAAAAAAAAAAAAAAAAAAAACAGAAACTTTACACTAAATATGATTCTAAAACTTGAATTTCACAAATTTTTTTTGACGTTATGGAATTTTTTTGGTATATTAAAATGTGCAAGAAAAAGAAAAAAAATCTTATGCGGTATTTTAGTAGCAGACAGGTGTAAATAACCATAGTTTTTATTTTAATGAAGCTAAAAATGTATAGAATTCTCCTCGTAATTGTAAAACGTATAGCATTTTGTTCAATACTATCATGTTCTTAAGGTTTATCCACGTTACGGTTTTCGAACTGAAGAGCATTAGCTGAAAATATTTATTTGACATAATGCATCAAAACACGAAGCTGGATCCACAAAGAATTTATTTCATTTCAAAAGACGCAGCTCACTGATATTTTATTTATATATCTCGATCTTTTATTCCACAGCCATCTTCAAAGAATCTCCAAAACAGTTATTGGATCAAACTGTCAAGAGGAGCATTTTGAGTTGAAAAGTAATTGTAAATATTGGATTTCTACAGAGAGACTTGTATCATCGTCTACAAACCATTTTTAAATTGGTTGAAATAAAACTATTGTTATTTGTTATTTTGCCATAAATTTATTGCTCAAAAGTTTATTTTTCATTCCTTACCGTTTCAAAATCTATTCTGAAAGCAATTTTAATTACTTAACATAGCATACAAGTAAATGTATTATAAGCACAGAAAAAAAGTTTTATCATAATTACACAGTTACCAAGTAGGTATTTCTGTAGGTAGTAAGGTTACTTAGTTACCAAGTAGGTAGGTTTCAATTACGCAAAAAATATCTACAGCTAGAAATTACACACTTTTGATTCAATAGTTAAAAGTGCTATTAATGAACTTTTATGCACTATTTAACTGGAAATCTTGAAATACTGACTAATAGATGCTTGAAATTCTTTTTGATTTAGAACTCTAAGGAGTTCTCTTTGTGGACAGAAGAAAATACTGCGTTATTTACATCCGAATGGATAAGGTACGTTTTCATAGTTTCCAAGCAATGCAAAACATTAGAAAACCTAGAAACTTTTATAAGAATTTCATTAACAATTTCTATATATATATATATATACACATCAGAATCGCTATTTATTGACTCCAACAAATCAACAAATTCCTGATCTTCAGTTGCACAGATAGGCAGTCTATCAAAAAAAGTAACATAATCGTTAAAATCTTAAAATAACCCTTGCGTCGTGGAGTGGGATGAGAAAAGAAAGCAGTTTCCTGTCCTATTCGAAACTCGCACTTTAGGTTGCACTCATGACTCAACTGCACTTGTGAAGTTTAATAACGCTTTGTTCCCTTTCTCGTCGAAATTGTCTACTTACAAGATAGAATTTTTTTCTGCTCTGGACAAAAAGGATGTAATTTGAAAAACAAAATCCAATTTTATCAAACACAAATATTTTTTTTTTCATTTGTTGAAATAATTCGTTAAATCGGGGTTCATTATTCTATAAATAGGGGTTTTGACCTTCATTTTAATCGGGGAAAGAGAGTAATTCGTTAAATAGTTTCATTAAATCGGGATCTGACTGTATATACAGTCTGATCTCTATTTAACGAAGTCGTTAGATACCGAAAAAAAAGAGTTCGTTATGTGGATTATGTTCGTTAGAGATTCCTCTTTCAATATTCTGATGTTCTTGGTCCCAGGATAAAGTTCGCAAAACAGAGATATTTACTTAATAGTGGTCCGACTGTATATATAGTCAACTAGCTGGTATACCTGTTCTTCGTACGGTGAATTGAAAAATTAAACAATACAAATTGAAGGATAAAAAAGTTTTTAATGAGTTAATTTTACGTAAATTGCAAATTAAACAAACAAACAAAAAAAAGCTTTTTGCATATCTCAGATGAACAAAAAGACCATATTTATTAAATTTTAAGTCTGTAGACCTAATAGCCGATAAAAAAAAAAGATTTTTTTATTTATAGCGTCCTGTAATTCTCTTATTGGTTCAATTTTTGAAAACACTTTCCTAAGCTGATCTCTGCTCAGCAAGAGTAACACATTGTTACAAATTTTGTGTAATAAACGCTTAAAATAGTGTAAATAATTTATATCAGACTGTGTAATACGTTAATATTAGCAATTTTCGCAAGCAACGCCGTTCCTTACATTATAATGACGATTCAATAGAAACATAGCGAAATGGTGGCGATAGAGCCAAGTTGGTATCATTTTTGGTGACCCTGTTGGCAACCTGGTGATTGATTGAACGGTGCAGAAGTTGATATGCTGTAGCGCCACCTGGTGGGGAGCTGCAACAAAGAGGATAGAACAAAACCCTTCTCCATAAAAAATGCATATACATGCCAATTTTCATAGTGATCGGTTGAACGATGTTGGAGTGAAGCGAGGTCATGTATACAAACCCATCCATTTATATATATATATTACATTTCAGATATCTTTGAGGGATCTAGCATAACTTACATAGATAACATAAACAAATTTCTTTGAAGTATAAGAAAGAAATTCACGTTAAGAACGAAATCCTTATTTAAAAATTAATACATCCGGAAATACTTTCTGCCTCAAAGAAACGAACTAATGTATACTTAACCGAGACAGTGAGAAAAATCACTTTTGAAGTGTAGTAGATCCTTTTAAACCATTATCGGGTACAGACCAAATGCCAGAATAACATAATTTAATTGATTGAAAATGAAAGTAGTTCTATTTTCGTCCTCTCTGTGTTTCCTTTACTCTATTGGAGCGTGCACCAAGTTTTACCTTTCTGGAAAAAAGTTGTATTAATAACTAAGTATAATTACATTATCAATCCATAATTCAAAAGCTTTTTCATCTGTATTTGAGCAAAATCATTTTAACGTTTATTCTTTGGTTTATCGACAATGCAAATGATAATTTTTGGGATAGATGTTAAAAATGATTATTTATTTAAACTTTAAGTGACGAAAGAGAGAGAAAAAAATTAATGGAAATGAAATATTATTTATTATCAAATGCAATATCTTACTAACGAAAACTTTCAATGAAAATTTTAATTAGTCTTTTATGTGTGATTTGTGGTTACTTGTAAATACTAAGTGGAATGTAATTAATTTAATTTTGTTCATATTATCCTGAAAGGATTTAGAGAGGAATTAATTTAATAATAAAAATTTCTTTCGATGTATTTATTTGGAAAATATGAATCTACATAAAATTAATGCAGTAAAATATTTTACAGAAATAAATTAAATCTTTATTTACGTAATATCGCAACAATGCCAACGTTCATAATAACTCGCCAAGTTGGCAACTCTGATTTCGTATATGTCTTACGCTCTGAATTGGCAACATGTGCTTCGTTTCATATACTAATGTTGCGAATATGGTTGTGGTAATACGTAAGTACCGGAAAATCAATGCGAAATAAAATTTTAAGCTTTTAAGTATCAATTCGATAAATAATTTAAAATATTAATATTTACTTAATGCAAGAGGTGTTAATATACCACCGACTAACTTCACCAAAAAACCCATCGAGACTGCCTTATAACAAAGACCTTTGCTAGGATAAGAACAGGTAATTTCAGAGGAATAAAGATTGATATATAGGGTTGGTAGAAAAACTTATAGAAATTATGATAATTGTTCACAGATAAAAAGTTAACACCTGCTTATATTTTTAACTGTCTTGCTATTCTTGCTGCTTTTCAAGAAATAGGGTTCTTGTTTTCGTCAACAAACCTCTATGTGGGGATAATAGCCTTTGTTGCTCTAAATCCCCAATAAAGATATTAACTATATTAACCTCTATTTGGATAATATTGAACAGATTGCCAGAACAGTCATCTGGGCCCATAGTGCTGTCTGATTTGGTCCCATCATAGACACAACATCCTCATCAAAAAAACATCGCCAAATCAACATCGCATGCGTGAGCAAGGTTATTGTTTTTGCACATGCGTGGTGGCAGTTTTCGGTAGCATATCGTGGCATTTGGCAATATCTTTTCATTTGACGCGATTTGGCCGATAGTATAATACGCGTAAACAACATATGTTCATTTATTTCTGTTATTTAGCGTGTAATGATGTTGCATTTAAGGCTATTATTTACTTCATACAGTTTGCTTAGATATATAATTATTTAAATGAAGGAGATCTGAGTATCAAATCAAGAGTTCAGTTAAAGTATAGAGAATGGTAAATTGTTAAAGTAAATTCCTGTCTTCATAAGATAAATTAAAAGTTTACAAAAACACACCTTGAATAAATTTATAACATTACACGAATTAAGTATTATTTTAAATAAATGAATACATCTCTACTTTAGAATGACAGGAGAGAAGGGAAGATCAGAAATAAAATAAACTTTACATTATTCTGACACATTTTCCTTTAACATTTTTGTATTGACTGCACCTGTGTGTCACTAGATTCATCTGGTATCTAGCCATCACCAGCTGTAGTTACATGTATGGAATTTGGCTCGTGTAACATGTATGCAATGCTTAATTCTGGTAATTAAATTTTCCATAAAACACGAGTTCAACAAATTCTCCTTTCTTTTAAAATTTCCAGAACTTTCCATTGAAATTTCATGGATTTGTAGATCATGAAATGAAGTAGTAATTTCTTATTGGATTTCTTTTGAAGGGACCATTCTCCAAACTAAAAAGGACATAGATATGTTAAGTATTCCCTTATAGGGTGTATCAGCACAACGGTTACACACTTTCAGGATCGATAGAGAACCCCTATACGATGGGAAATCACTTAGGAATGCATGGTCGGAAACAATTTCCTGGGGCGATAGGGACGACAAAACACAAAAAAGACAGGACATGGGTAAGAGGAGAAAACATGTTTTGCCTATGTACAGCCAAAAATTAAGAAAAAAGAACATTAAAGGGACAATAAGGGTGCATGTCGGGGTGATAGGGGTGTGTAGTGGTTCCTATATAAGCCAGTAACAGCCTCCAGACTGAAGTGATCATTTTGGTATAGTGGTATGTTACGTGCCTACGGTCGCGAGTTCTATCCTTCTCATTTGTGACCATTTTGGTATAGTGGTATGTCACGTGCTTACGAATCTCCATTGGTCGGGGGTTCTATCCTCCTCATTTGTGACCTTGACGCTGAACTAAGAAAAAAGCAACCTTCGCGCAGCTGTCGTGGCGCCCTCTACCCGCCACAAGAGCAATCAAAAGCCGTCAGATCCACTCGACATAGCAATCAAAGCCGTTAGACCCACTTGACGTGGCAACCAAAGCCGTCAGACACTCTTGACGCAGTAAAAAAAGTCGTCAGACTCACTTGACGCAACAACAACGACTCGCTCGTCATAATGATTATATCATTCGTTCGCCTATCCACCGACTCACTGGTGGGGGAGTAGTGTAGCGGGGCGGGGTTCCTATATAAGCCAGTAACAGCCTCCAGACTGAGGAGATCATTTTGGTCTTGTGGTATATTACAAGCTTCGAATCCATAGGTCACGGCTTCTATCCTTCTCAGATGCATGTCATTAGTATGCAGGATCCGCCAGACGGTCATATGAGAAATACCGACACTGGCGATAGCTCAAATATTGCTTCCAAGATTGTTCTGTACCAGATCTAGAACAGTCTCCTCTTTATTTGCTGTTCTTACTCACTGCTCACGTTCCTGTGTGTCCACGATGTAGGATCCACTGTCGGATAATCTCTAGTGTGAAACGTGCAAAGAAGGCGTGGCTCGGAGTTTACTTTCTGGGGGTAACGTTGGACGTACAACCACTGTGCTACTCATCTATTGCAATCTTTCGCCCCATGTGTCAGATGTATAACAGCGAGCTCAGCTTTCGTGTAACATTCTATTCTACTATTACTTTATCGGCAGGCGAAAGGAAGCTTCATAGCGAGAGCGGCAGCAAAAACCGTCCCACCATCTGAAACTTCGGCTTATGTAGCGCCATCTTTCGCGTACACCAATCAGAGACCTCAGTCTTTTTGCTGTACGAATAATAATAAGCTTGCTTTTAACGCTTATTTTCGTAGTATTATTCTTGTGTTTTGTGTCGTAACTAAGGCACCAGGAAAGTGTTTTCGACCATACATTCCTATGTTATTTTCCATTGTTTAGGTGTACTCTATCTGTCCTAAAAGTTTGTAACCGTTGTACTAATATACCCTGTATATTCCCATCACTTAATAACTTTTATATTTGATTCTGAAGGCATATCTAATTAATGATGTAACTATGTGGATGAGATGCCTGTTTTGAGCTTCTCCTTATTTTACATTATGTAAAATAAGGAGAAGCTGAAAAAAAGGCATTTCAATCCACATAGTTACATCATTAATTAGATATGCCTTCAGAATCAAATATAAAAGTTATTAAGTGATGGGAATATACAGGGTATATTAGTACAACGGTTACAAACTTTTAGGACAGATAGAGTACACCTAAACAATGGAAAATAACATAGGAATGTATGGTCGAAAACACTTTCCTGGTGCCTTAGTTACGACACAAAACACAAGAATAATACTACGAAAATAAGCGTTAAAAGCAAGCTTATTATTATTCGTACAGCAAAAAAAACTGAGGTCTCTGATTGTGACGCAAAAAATGGCGCCACATAAGCCGAAGTTTCAAAGGTGGGGCGGTTTTGCTGCCGCCTGCATGAAGCTCCCTTTTGCCTGCCGATAAAGTAATAGTAGAATAGAATGTTACACGAAAGCTGAGCTCGCTGTTATACATCTGACACATGGGGCGAAAGATTGCAATAGATGAGTAGCACAGTGGTTGTACGTCCAACGTTACCCCCAGAAAGTAAACTCCGAGCCACGCCTTCTTTGCACGTTTCACACTAGAGATTATCCGACAGTGGATCCTACATCGTGGACACACAGGAACGTGAGCAGTGAGTAAGAACAGCAAATAAAGAGGAGACTGTTCTAGATCTGGTACAGAACAATCTTGGAAGCAATATTTGAGCTATCGCCAGTGTCGGTATTTCTCATATGACCGTCTGGCGGATCCTGCATACTAATGACATGCATCTGAGAAGGATAGAAGCCGTGACCTATGGATTCGAAGCTTGTAATATACCACAAGACCAAAATGATCTCCTCAGTCTGGAGGCTGTTACTGGCTTATATAGGAACCCCGCCCCGCTACACTACTCCCCCACCAGTGAGTCGGTGGATAGGCGAACGAATGATATAATCATTATGACGAGCGAGTCGTTGTTGTTGCGTCAAGTGAGTCTGACGACTTTTTTTACTGCGTCAAGAGTGTCTGACGGCTTTGGTTGCCACGTCAAGTGGGTCTAACGGCTTTGATTGCTATGTCGAGTGGATCTGACGGCTTTTGATTGCTCTTGTGGCGGGTAGAGGGCGCCACGACAGCTGCGCGAAGGTTGCTTTTTTCTTAGTTCAGCGTCAAGGTCACAAATGAGGAGGATAGAACCCCCGACCAATGGAGATTCGTAAGCACGTGACATACCACTATACCAAAATGGTCACAAATGAGAAGGATAGAACTCGCGACCGTAGGCACGTAACATACCACTATACCAAAATGATCACTTCAGTCTGGAGGCTGTTACTGGCTTATATAGGAACCACTACACACCCCTATCACCCCGACATGCACCCTTATTGTCCCTTTAATGTTCTTTTTTCTTAATTTTTGGCTGTACATAGGCAAAACATGTTTTCTCCTCTTACCCATGTCCTGTCTTTTTTGTGTTTTGTCGTCCCTATCGCCCCAGGAAATTGTTTCCGACCATGCATTCCTAAGTGATTTCCCATCGTATAGGGGTTCTCTATCGATCCTGAAAGTGTGTAACCGTTGTGCTGATACACCCTATAAGGGAATACTTAACATATCTATGTCCTTTTTAGTTTGGAGAATGGTCCCTTCAAAAGAAATCCAATAAGAAATTACTACTTCATTTCATGATCTACAAATCCATGAAATTTCAATGGAAAGTTCTGGAAATTTTAAAAGAAAGGAGAATTTGTTGAACTCGTGTTTTATGGAAAATTTAATTACCAGAATTAAGCATTGCATACATGTTACACGAGCCAAATTCCATACATGTAACTACAGCTGGTGATGGCTAGATACCAGATGAATCTAGTGACACACAGGTGCAGTCAATACAAAAATGTTAAAGGAAAATGTGTCAGAATAATGTAAAGTTTATTTTATTTCTGATCTTCCCTTCTCTCCTGTCATTCTAAAGTAGAGATGTATTCATTTATTTAAAATAATACTTAATTCGTGTAATGTTATAAATTTATTCAAGGTGTGTTTTTGTAAACTTTTAATTTATCTTATGAAGACAGGAATTTACTTTAACAATTTACCATTCTCTATACTTTAACTGAACTCTTGATTTGATACTCAGATCTCCTTCATTTAAATAATTATATATCTAAGCAAACTGTATGAAGTAAATAATAGCCTTTAAAATGCAACATCATTACACGCTAAATAACAGAAATAAATGAACATATGTTGTTTACGCGTATTATACTATCGGCCAAATCGCGTCAAATGAAAAGATATTGCCAAATGCCACGATATGCTACCGAAAACTGCCACCACGCATGTGCAAAAACAATAACCTTGCTCACGCATGCGATGTTGATTTGACGATGTTTTTTTGATGAGGATGTTGTGTCTATGATGGGACCAAATCAGACAGCACCTATGGCCCAGATGACTGTTCTGGCAATCTGTTCAATATTATCCAAATAGAGGTTAATATAGTTAATATATTTATTGGGGATTTAGAGCAACAAAGGCTATTATCCCCACATAGAGGTTTGTTGACAAAAACAAAACCCCATTTCTTTGAAAAGCAGCAAGAATAGCAAGACAGTTAAAAATATAGCAGGTGTTAACTTTTTATCTGTGAACAATTATCATAATTTCTATAAGTTTTTTTACCAACCCTTTTATCAATCTTTTTTTCCTCTGAAATTACCTGTTCTTATCCTAGCATTTTTTGTTTTAAAGGGGTCTCGATGGGTTTTGAAAGCGATATTAACACCTTCTTCATTAAGTAAATATTAATATTTTAAATTATTTATCGAAATTTATCTAAAAGCTTAAAATTTTATTTCGCATTGATTTTCCGGTACTTAGTATACAAACCCTATTCAAATATTATGAACGAGCACATGTTGCCAATTCAGAGCAAAACATATACGAAATCGGAGTTGCAACTTGGCGAGTTTTATGAACGTTGGCATTGTTGCGATATTACGTAAATAAAGATTTTATTTATTTCGTAAAATATTTTACTGCATTAATTTTATGTAGATTCATATTTTCCAAATAAATACATCGAAAGGAATTTTTATTATTAAATTAATTCCTCTCTAAATCCTTTCAGGATAATATGTGAACAAAATTAAATTAATTACATTCCACTTAGTATTTACAAGTAGCCACAAATCACACATAAAGACAAATTTAAAAATTTTTTCATTGAAAGTTTTCATTAGTAAGATATTGCATTTGATAAAAATAATATTTCATTTATTAATTTTTCTCTCTCTTTCGTCACTTAAAGTTTAAATAAATAATCATTTTAACATTCTATCCCAGAAATTATCATTTGAATTGTCTTTAAAACCCAAAGAATAAACTTTAAAAATAATTTTACTCAAATACAATAAAACCTTTAAATTATGGATTGATAATGTAATTACTTAGTTATTAATACAACTTTTTTTCCAGAAAGGTAGAACACTTGGTGCACGCTCCAATAGAGTAAAGGAAACACAGAGAGGACGAAAATAGAACTACTTTCATTTTCAATCAATTAAATTATGTTATTCTGGCATTTGGCTGACCGATAAGGGTTTTTAAAAATCTACTACACTTCAAAAGTGATTTTTCTCACTGTCTCGGGTTAATATACATTAGTTCGTTTCTTTGAGGCAGAAAGTATTTCCGGATGTATTAATTTTTAAATAAGGATTTCGTTCTTAACGTGAATTTCTTTCTTATACTTCAAAGAAATTTGTTTATGTTATCTATGTAAGTTATGCTAGATCCCTCAAAGATATCTGAAATGTAATATATATATATAAATGGATGGGTTTGTATACATGACCTCGCTTCACTCCAACATCGTTCAACCGATCACTATGAAAATTGGCATGTATATGCATTTTTTATGGAGAAGGGTTTTGTTCTATCCTCTTTGTTGCAGCTCCCCACCAGGTGGCGCTACAGCATATCAACTTCTGCACCGTTCAATCAATCACCAGGTTGCCAACAGGGTCACCAAAAATGATACCAACTTGGCTCTATCGCCACCATTTCGCTATGTTTCTATTGAATCGTCATTATAATGTAAGGAACGGCGTTGCTTGCGAAAATTGCTAATATTAACGTATTACACAGTCTGATATAAATTATTTACACTATTTTAAGCGTTTATTACACAAAATTTGTAACAATGTGTTACTCTTGCTGAGCAGAGATCAGCTTAGGAAAGTGTTTTCAAAAATTGAACCAATAAGAGAATTACAGGACGCTATAAATAAAAAAATCTTTTTTTTTTATCGGCTATTAGGTCTACAGACTTAAAATTTAATAAATATGGTCTTTTTGTTCATCTGAGATATGCAAAAAGCTTTTTTTTGTTTGTTTGTTTAATTTGCAATTTACGTAAAATTAACTCATTAAAAACTTTTTTATCCTTCAATTTGTATTGTTTAATTTTTCAATTCACCGTACGAAGAACAGGTATACCAGCTAGTTGACTATATATACAGTCGGACCACTATTAAGTAAATATCTCTGTTTTGCGAACTTTATCCTGGGACCAAGAACATCAGAATATTGAAAGAGGAATCTCTAACGAACATAATCCACATAACGAACTCTTTTTTTTCGGTATCTAACGACTTCGTTAAATAGAGATCAGACTGTATATACAGTCAGATCCCGATTTAATGAAACTATTTAACGAATTACTCTCTTTCCCCGATTAAAATGAAGGTCAAAACCCCTATTTATAGAATAATGAACCCCGATTTAACGAATTATTTCAACAAATGAAAAAAAAAATATTTGTGTTTGATAAAATTGGGTTTTGTTTTTCAAATTACATCCTTTTTGTCCAGAGCAGAAAAAATTCTATCTTGTAAGTAGACAATTTCGACGAGAAAGGGAACAAAGCGTTATTAAACTTCACAAGTGCAGTTGAGTCATGAGTTCAACCAAAGTGCGAGTTTCTGAATAGGAAGAAACCGCTTTCTTTTCTCATCCCACCCGACGCAAGGTTATTTGATTTTAACATTATGTTACTTTTTTTGATAGACTGCCTATCTGTGCAACTGAAGATCAGGAATTTGTTGATTTGTTGGAGTCAATAAATAGCGATTCTGATGTGTATATATATATATATATAGAAATTGTTAATGAAATTCTTATAAAAGTTTCTAGGTTTTCTAATGTTTTGCATTGCTTGGAAACTATGAAAACGTACCTTATCCATTCGGATGTAAATAACGCAGTATTTTCTTCTGTCCACAAAGAGAACTCCTTAGAGTTCTAAATCAAAAAGAATTTCAAGCATCTATTAGTCAGTATTTCAAGATTTCCAGTTAAATAGTGCATAAAAGTTCATTAATAGCACTTTTAACTATTGAATCAAAAGTGTGTAATTTCTAGCTGTAGATATTTTTTGCGTAATTGAAACCTACCTACTTGGTAACTAAGTAACCTTACTACCTACAGAAATACCTACTTGGTAACTGTGTAATTATGATAAAACTTTTTTTCTGTGCTTATAACACATTTACTTGTATGCTATGTTAAGTAATAAAAATTGCTTCCAGAATAGATTTTGAAACGGTAAGGAATGAAAAATAAACTTTTGAGTAATACTTATGGCAAAATAACAAATAACAATAGTTTTATTTCAACCAATTTAAAAATGGTTTGTAGACGGTGATACAAGTCTCTCTGTAGAAATCCAATATTTACAATTCTTTTCAACTCAAAATGCTCCTCTTTACAGTTTGATCCAATAACTGTTTTTGGGGATTTTTGAAGATGGCTGTGGAATAAAAGATCGAGATATATAAATAAAATATCAGTAAGCTGCGTCTTTTGAAATGAAATAAATTCTGTGTGGATCCAGCTTGTGTTTTGATGCATTATGTCAAATAAATATTTTCAGCTAATGCTCTTCAGTTCGAAAACCGTAACGTGGATAAACCTTAAGAACATGATAGTATTGAACAAAATGCTATACGTTTTACAATTACGAGGAGAATTCTATACATTTTAGTTCTTAAAATAAAACTAGGGTTATTTACACCTGTTGCTACTAAAATACCGCAAAGTTTTTTTTTTCTTTTTTTTTTGCACATTTTAATATCCCAAAAAAATTCCATAACGTAAAAAAATTTGTGAAATTCAAGTTTTAGAATCATATTTAGTGTAAAGTTTCTTTTTTTTTTGTTTTTTTTTTTAAATTTGAAATTTTTAAAAAATTTTTATAAATTTTAAAAAAATTAAAGTGGTGAGGAGTGAGATGTTTTTTAACGTCGCCCTATAAGGGACGGGGCTTTCCCCCCGATCTCACCCATGAGGTCGGACAAGGACGAAACCTGAGAGGGCCCCCCCCAAATCTTAAACGCCACGCAACAAGAAAAAATTTTTTGAGACATGACAGATTTAACAAGCATCGGCTCGAGGGGCCCCTTTCAGTAGCACAGAACAGAATGGTGGAAGCAACCCGAAGGGTGGGTAAAAGGTTTGGCGTTTAGAAGAAGGTAAATGCTCTGTCCAAAATGCTTAATTAGTTTATAACGAATTTTTGAGGAATATTACTTGATAAGGAACAAAATAAGTTTCGACGTGTACCTGAGGTACAGAAAGTTTTTAAATAAACCATTTAGATTAGATCATGTTTCAGCAATTTAAATTGGTATCTTGCTTGTTTGGGAAAGAACACTCACCACACCCCTCCGGGGGAAGGAAGTGACTGCTATGCCGTTGGGAGGGGCTTTAAACATGTCCAAATAACATTTTTTCGGCCCGGCCAATATATCGGCACAAATATAGGGAAAAAAAAATATATTTCTCCCGAAAAAAAAATAGTAAGAGAAGAAATGTCAGTGAGGGTGTAGACATTAAATTTGTTTGCTTTTTTTGATATGTTTATTATAAGTTATTCGAAATAATCTTACGTTTCTCTATAAATATTGATTTTTTTTTTGGCCCCCTCTAGAGTTAAACCTGTTTGCTTGGCCCAAGTTAACCTTTTGTTTTACACCCTCATAGGTTAAATTTTTTTTGAATGGGCCCCTACCTGAATTTTTTTTAAATAGACACTTCACCCGAATTGCAAATATCAGAAACGGAAATTAAAAAATAAAAGTGCACGAGACCCCACAATTCAAAACCGGGGCAAACGGTCGAACGATGACCGTATTTCGGCTAAATGAGTTGAATGATTGAAATGGTATCGGGAGGTAGACATTTTTTTTTTTTTGTGTGTGTGTGTGTGTGTGTGTGTGTGTGTGTGTGTGTGTGTGTGTGTGTGTGTGTGTGTGTGTGTGTGTGTGTGTGTGTGTGTGTGTGTGTGTGTGTGTGTGTGTGTGTGTGTGTGTGTGTGTGTGTGTGTGTGTGTGTGTGTGTGTGTGTGTGTGTGTGTGTGTGTGTGTGTGTGTGTGTGTGTGTGTGTGTGTGTGTGTGTGTGTGTGTGTGTGAACAAGTCATCACACAATAATACAGTCTTACCACTTTTGCCAGTTGACATGCAGTTTGAAATTCACTATTTTTCGGAAAATATGTATAGGAATAATATTTGACCATTAAAATTATCCGGATCATGATCTTATTAAAGTAGAGTCAAGAACGAAACGAGGCCCCGGAACCAGCTGGCCCATGCCTTAAGACGTCCCTTGCCGTAGGGCATGGGTTCTAATACCGCCGAAGGCATGGATTTTTGTAAATGTATACAGCCTGTGTGTGTATGGTAGGGGAGCCCTCTAAATAACCGTCGAGCCGCAAGTTCTCTTGTGAGGTTGGTGGAAGGGAAAGAGAGGTGGGAGGTCCCTGACTACCTCCAGGGTATTATCCCTCAAAATTGGTATGGAACCGTGCCAAATTGTATCGTCACCTGAATGGTGCTCAAAGCTGCAGCTAACGGCATGCACACAACTAGTCTTTTGCCACATTGAATATCGTGGGCCTCGATCAGTCACCATCATTCAGATGGACCGTCATCAGCAACAACACACTCATTTCACATCCAACATTCAAGACGTTATAGTGCTATTCGCCTATCCCTTACCTAGAGATTTATGCCTGCAATCTAACTGCTCGGATCGATGTTAAAAAACCCCTTTTCTATCGGGGGGACTTGTTTTTTCGGGAAAAGGATTGAGACCTGTCCACTCATAGACCAACAGATTCCTTATCGGCGTTTTCGTCTACTTTTTTTTAAAAAAAAAAATACAGCCCTTCCCATGAAAATAGTATGTATACGCTCTAATATTGCATTATGTAACTGTTAAGCCGAGTTTATTTTCTTATGATTTCAAGTGTCAATAAATGAGCAACGTTTTGAGGTCTGATTAAATAATCAAACGTAGATTCGACTGAATCAGAATATAGTGGACAGATACTACCTTTTTACTCGTGAATAAAGGAATAAATCATTAGTCCCTTTTTTTTAGTTATGGATGCATTGAATTTGTTTTACAGATATTTTCAGCAATATCACATTACTACACTACTGACCATTAAAATTGCTACACCAAAAAGGCGACATGCTGCAGACTTTGATAAAAGTCGATTTGTAGTGTGCCTGGATTACGGTTTATCGTATCGCAGTATTGCTGCGCGCGTCGGTCGAGATCCAATGACTGCTAGCAGAATATGGAATCGATGGGTTCAGGAAGGTAATACAGAACGCCGTGCTGGATATCAACGGCCCCCTATCACTAACAGCCGAGAAGACAGACATGTTACGCGCAAGGCCTTAATGAATTGTGCAGCCACGTCACGAACCCCCGATAAAGAATTTGGGGTCGTTGGAAAATCAACAAGTGTCGCACGAAACCCCACATTTGCACAGCATGGACTCTCAGTTCGGACCATGCCTGCTCCACCCTTGACGCTGCAGCACAGGCAGGAGCGACTTCATTGTTGTGATGAACGACGAATCTGAGCAAACGAATGGCGAGACGTCCTTTTCAGATAACCCAAATTCTGCTTGCAGCATCAAGATGATCGATCCGTTGGGCATTCCATCCTGTATGAATGTCTTACCGGGTTTCCGGTAAGCTAGAGGTGTGGGGTTATCAAAATGATGAGACATAATTTTAATACAACTTTTTTTAAGGTAACTTTTAATACTTAAATTCTAATTTTGACAATTATTAATTAAAGGAGAGTCGAGCCCAAAAATAAAAAACACGTATTTAAGTCGATCACGCAACTAGATCATCTATCTCCTATCCTAAATAATCCGTTTATCTAATTACTTATATCTAATATTACCTTTTCCAGTCTGGTCCCTTGACCTAGAGAATATAATCTATAACTTTATATTTGAAGATTCTGATCCGCAATGCAGCTAATTTTGACTCCCTATTCTGGTCCGTAAGATTTCACATTAAGCTTTGTCACGCTATTGATCAGAATGATTCCACACTAAAACCTGAGCCGCTACCCCATGCTATCTATTATTGCTATGTTTGCCGCGCTACCCTTTTTGTATATCTCATTTACATTTTCCCGATCCGTTTCTCTTTTTGGTATTGGGTTGGAAAGGTTTTCCCTTTCGTGGCCGTCAAAGAAATGGGAGTTATGTTAATCAGAAAGACGCGAGAGCGTCACAACCCTCCAAGAAAAACGTGATTTACTTAAGGGTTCTCAATGCCCTTAATAAATTCGTGTCTAAATTTTATTTCTAAATTTTTTTTTTTGATTTTTATTTAAATTTTAATTTTAAATCTTCATTTTAACAAAATTTTCCCAATATCTATCTTGACTTTAATTTTTTTAAATTTTAATTTAAATTTTTAAATTTTTTAAAATTTTCCCAATATCTATTTTGACTTTAATTTTTCAGAATTTTTAATCTTAAATTTTAATTTTATAATTTAAAAATTTATCTTGACTTTAATTTTTCATTACTCATTTTTAAATTTTAATATTCAATTTAATTTTAAACCGTGACAAAAAATTTTTACCCCAAAACTAGGCCAACTTTAATAATTACTGTTTAATTTTGCCCCTCTCCTTTTACAATTCGTTATTTAAAAAAATTTTTAAACCAAAAACTACCATTCTGGGTGCGCAGCCCAATCTAACACTTCATATGGGTATTATTTCGCTCCCTTTCTAACAGCCTGGAAACACTTTAAGTTCAAGTTTTCGGGGTCTCCCTGAAATGAAAACTATTTGAGTATCTATTTCCATAATATTAATCAATTTACATAAATTATTTATATATCACAAAAAATTTTTTTCCCATCCCTACATCGGGTTTCCCCAACAAAACTCCCAATGAGCCCCAGCCGTTTTATTTTGTTAGTGCCTTGACTACGCCGCGTTTCCCGAACCAGATGCCCATAATACGTAACAATACAACAACATATATATATACAATTTATAAAATTACAAACATTTTCAATAAACCAATAACAAATAACCAAAGGAATTTTCGCATCTCACGAAGTCATACATCAAGTAAACAAATGGGGAATACAAATTTTTTTCCAAAAAAAAAATTTTAAACAAGTCAAATTTCCCAAAAATTAAATGAACACTCTTTTAGTGTTTGACTTCTTATAATTTTTAAGCACCGCCCGAGATTTCCTTTTTTTGCAAAATTTTCCGACCACTTGTTGGAAGATCAAAAAAAATGAAACAATACAACCGATTTTTTATATTCGGTCCCCCACCACATTCAACGATGAGGTGTCATCACTTTTCTTTCCCTTGTTTGTACGGAATTTCTTGTTGTAAGGCTTTAATTCCCCTTTTGTCTTCCTTTCCTTGCCTTCCCAATTGTGTTCTTCGGTTGTGGTTCTTCTGTTCTCCGTCGGGCCTTAGATTATACTTTTTCAAATGGAATTTCAGTTGTTTCCCTTCCGCTTTTTTTTTTCTATCTCGGGAAATAGTACTAGATGACATTTGTCTTTATTATTATTATTATTACACCCTTTCCCTTCCTTTGTGGTCCACTTGTCCCCGATATACCTGATTTTTTTATTTCCTTGGTTATATTTAAACCTTTTTTTTTTTATTTTCATTCCCTACTGAACTAGGTATGATCTAAATGATTTTTTTATGGGTCCTCTCTGTATTTTTTATTGATTTGATTGGTTAAATCCTTTTGCCTCTAACCACGTTTCACCGCAGTTTTTTTCTTTCCCATATTGTGACTCATTTAATCCGGTGTCTTTTTCCGAAGTACAGTTTCCTGACTTGATTTTTATACTATTTGGGATACCTTTTCCCTAATTCGCCCTCGTCACATTTCCTATGACGATATATTCTTATTTGATCTACGTTAACGTTAATTTTTTTTCCCATTTCCATATTAAATATTGTTTTTCCCTAACTTCTAGGACTCTATAAGGCCCCTCAAATTTTGTTTAAATTTAGCAATACTTTGTTAGCAGTGAACTTACGGGGTGTGTTTCTAATAAAACCCAATCATTTACCTTTTTTTTTTTATGTCCTTTCTACGTCTATTATAATTTTTTTTCCCCCCTTTTTCCCTTTTTTTTTTTCGTACTTAGTCAGTTTTTTTAAAGCTTTTTCTGTATATCTTAAATTTTTTAAATTTAGATTTCCGATATCATAACTGTTTTGAAAGGGTGTAATCTTTTTCGACCTAAAAATAACTCAGCCGGGTTTTCCCGTTGTTTCATTCACCGCCGTAAATAGCGTGAAACTCACGTAAAATTGATCCCAAGTATCGGATCAAACGTAATTTCAATCATTTCCCTATATCTCGATTAACCTTTTTTACCTTTTGCTTTTTTCGATATGCAACAGCTTACATGCCATGCCTAATCTTTCATTAAGTGCTAAAAAATCTATATAAATTGGGACCATTATCTTTATTAATTTTATTGGACCCCATAACGCGATATAAAGTTATCAAAAAATATCCGCTATTATACGAGATGAGGCCTTTTAAGAGGTTAATTTCAGCCCATTTGCTGAAATGATCGGTTATTACAAAAAAAAAAGGGTTACGTCTTATTCCGATATAGGATAGGGCCTAATAAATCAACGTCACTATCTCATTCGGAAAATTTTGATATAATTGTTTAACCGACCAGCTGGTAACGCGTTTTATTTTTAAAATTTGGCACATATGGCATGTAGGAATATTGATCAAAAATTTTTCCCATGTAGGAAATAACAAACGCCCCTTTTTATATACGTTTTAAATCTGCCGACTTTTCCTTAGGCTTGTCGAAATTCTCTCATTATTTCATTCCCTTTTTTTTAAAGTATCCCGCATTTCACCAATGACGTTGCGTGTTTCGCATAAAAAAAAATCCTTAAATTAAACGGAAATCGTGGACCAATTCTCACATATCGTTGCTTTAAACCCGATTATCTTCCGGGTTTTCTAAATATCTATATATATGCCCCAATTTGGGTCTTTTTTCTGTTCCTCTATCAATTGCCCGCGAAGTAAGTACCAAATCTTTGATTATGGCACAATTAATTTTATCACCCATTATACTATTAAGGGGTTCCTTGATAGAATGTCACCCACTGCATTTTGAGTTCCCGGTCTATTTTCCCCATTCTATATTGAATTCTGCTAACTTTGTGCCCATCTAATCATCCTACTCGAAAAATTTTTGCCATGTGTTAGGCTGTTAATGCGGGATCTGTTATTTCCTTAATTGGTAATACCCTAAATATGTTCTAAATTTTTTCAATGCCCATACTACTGCTGGGAAAAATTTTCCTTTTGGTTACTGTGTAATTCCTCTCTGGTTGTTCAGTGTACGTGACGCAAAGAGGTCGGTTTGGTTTTTTACTGCTCCCAAACCACCCAACTGGCATCTGTAAATAACTCGAATGGTTCCTGAAAATTTGGTAATTTTAAAACTGGCGCTTTTTTTACCGCCTCCTTGACCCTTTTTGAAACCTTTTGTGCTTCATTGGGCCAACAAATTTTTTTAAATTTTCGTTTAAGATTATAAAATGTCAAAATATCCATAATTTTTAATAAATTTCGCGTACCACTGTGACATACCTAAAAAAATTAGATACCCTTTTGAGTTACGGGGTGGTTTCATCTCTTTTATAGCTCTAACCTTTTTCTCATCCAACCCTTCTTACTAATAATTAATCCCAAATATTTTTAATTATCCACCCAATTTACTTTTTTTCCCTTTTTTAATGTCAATCCCCCTCCTTTAAAAGAAAAACCCCCTTTAAAAGTTCAACATGGTGAGTGAATGATGGAGACCGGGTGATAACGTCTATGACACTCACAAACTTCCTATCCCCGGTTTTGGATTATGTCAATTGCTTTTTGAAAAATTTGGGGCTGCTCCCCGATAAACCGAATGGCACCCTTGAAAACATAAGTGCCACTTTTTTCTACAAATGCGGTCTTTAAATATATCGCTGGGGGTTTTCTGCCATTTGAAAATACCCAAATTTTAGATCAAAATACATTATTGTTGTATATGGTATGTTCGTTAAAAATCATCTATTAACGGTAAAGGGTATCGCGGATACTTTGTGATCGAATTTAATTTTCATAGTCTACCAAATCTATAGCTTCCGGATTATCCGGTGGTAACCCCCTTATTTTTCTTGCATAATACAACAGGTGACGCGTTGGGGCGAAATTTGGGAAAAATCGTTTCCTCTTGTAAATTTTTTTTATGTGAAAATCTTTAAATTTCTTGCTTAGTGCATCATACTTATGGCCTTGAAGCTACTGGGGGATTCCCGGGCATTTTTGGTATAAACATGGTAAGACCTGGTTTATTGAAAATAACCCTTTAAAAATACTAAACAATTTTGTAGTTTTTTTTTTTCTACTTCCCCCAATTTTGTTTTAGATAAATCTATCTCAACTTTTCCTCTTTAATTGGCTCAACCACCTTTTTTATTTAAATCTGAATTTCAACGATTTTGAAAAACTAATACTATTTTACCACTTATGAAATCTATACCCAGAATACATGGGTATTCTAAATCTTTCACCACATGAAATGCCCAATTTCTTTCGAATTGTCTGATATTAATTTTCAATTCTACAATCCCCCTGGGGTGGATTTCGCACCCGGGTGTTATTACCTGGGCTCGCATTTTTTTTTTGTTTATAGAAAAATACATATATTCTTCCCATATAAAAAATTTATTCCCGGTGTCCCATAGGGTTTCAAAAAATTTTTATTTAATAATATAGGACGTGGGAAGTTCTACAGGTTATACATATTGAGAAAGTCTAATTGTTTTCTTTCGACACCCCTTTTAGGGATCATTAACCTTTTCAATATTTAATCGTCCCCCTTTTTGTCCTATCGCCTCGATTGAAATTATCCCGAACCCTTATTTCACGGGCCCCTTTTTAAAAAATTTTCATTTTTGCTCATTTCGAAAAGGTAACCTCTGTTCTGAATCTTTGATCATTTTTAATTAAATCTATTCCTCTCGAACCCTATTATTTTGACCCATTTCGTAAAAAATATTTCGTTATTTGGTCTACCCCTTTTTTCCGAATTCCCCAGTTTCTACCATTAGCTTCAAAATTAGGCATCCCATCGCATTTTGACCTCGTCTTTCACATTATGGTTCTGAAACCCCTTTGTAATTTGAAGAATTTCTCTTCGAATTTAGCCAGGACTTTTAAAAAATTGTATCGTATTTTGTGGATTTCTAACTTCCACGTAGTCCGTACCTGTGGTTCGAGTCGAACTAAAAAAATGATCCACAAGTCTGCTTGGGACATTCCTAATGCTAAACTTCTTTTATTTTTTAAAAATCTATATACAAAATCAGTCGCCTCCGATTTCTTCCCTGTTTTATAAAAACCCGACTGTAGTTCTTTTTTTTTTTGATCGGGAAAAGCCTTCGCTAATTCAGTTTGAGCTGGAAAATCCTGGTGTATTTTGTACAACAACGAACCAAATATCGAATACCAACTTTAGCCCTTCCCCCAGATGACTTTTTTAAATAAGCAAGACAGAAATTTTGGGATTTCAAGTTTAATATTTTGTCGATGCACTCAATGAACTCTGCTAATTTCCGACCCCCGAAAATTTCTTTTGGTAGAATTGTATTTCCACCTACATTACCTAACCCAGAATTAACTACGTTCGGGATTGAGACATTCCCTCCCGTGATGACCATTCTTACCGGTTCCGCGTAAGCAGAGGGTGGGGTTATCAAAATGATGAGACATATCCTAATACAACTTTTATTAAGAGAACTTTTAATTTAAATTTAATTTTTTACAATTATTAATTAAAGTGAGAGTCGAGCCCAAAGTAAAATCACGTATTTAAGTCAGATCACGAACTAGATCATCTATCTCAATTTTCCTAAATAATCCTGTTTTTCAATTACTTATATCAAATTACCTTTTCCAGTCTGGCCCCTTTACCAAAAATATAATCTTTAAATTTATTTTGAAACTTGATCCGCAATGCAGCTAATTTTGACTGTATTCCTTTTGGGCCGTAAGACACATTGCTTTTCCGCTATTGATCAGAATGATTCCACACTACAATCTCTGAGCCGCTACGCTATGCTTTTTCTATGCTATTGTTTTTTTGCCCCGCTATCCTTTTTATAGTATATCTCATTTACATATTCGATCCGCTTTTTCTTGGTATTGGGTTGGGGGGTTTTGCATTAATCGTGGCCGCAAAGAACATAGAGTTATTTTAACAGAAAGACGCGGGGACTCACACCGTGTTTGGGGGATTGTGGGGAACCCCATTGGCAGCGCATTCGGATCGTCATACTGGCCCCCCACCTGGCGTGATAATGTGGGATCTATTGGGTTTTGGGGGACCTCTTTTTTATTTACGGGAAATTTTTAACAGTGCACATTACATTTCTGGTATGTTACGAACCATGGTCACCCTTTTTTCGAGCCTTTTGAAACCCTACTTTTTCGGAAAAGACACCGCATGTTGCCGGTATTGTGCGTACCTTCCTTGACATGGAAGATGTTCAGTTGACCTGCACGTCCAGCATATCTATTTTCAACATAAAACGTCTAATCTATGGTTGCCGAGTGACTGGCTCGTCACTATATGCCAGTCACTTCCGTTGATGAGTTCCATCTAGTTGAAGCTGCATCCAGTTGAAGCTGCATGTGCATCAGTACCTGTACATGCCATCCAATCTCCGTTTGACTCGAAGCCAAAGTCAAGTTATAAGTCCTGCTATTACTGCCAAAAGTGGTTGTTCTGTGTACCTATTTCTCAGGATCTATGCACCCCGATTTCTTGAAAATTTAATCACTTGTGATTTGCAGTATAAAATTTTTCTCCAATTTTTTCTCATTTTTTTATCTGTATTTCTTCCTGGCGTAGCAATTTTAATGGCCAGTAGTGTATAATATGCGACAAGTACCAGGTGACTCAAAGGTCCGTCAAACTAAACTCAGTGGTGCAACAACTCATGAGAGCCAAGGCCTACTATGCCCGTCTCAGTTTTCATGACCTTGAGTACTGAAGTGTAAGATCAGATGCTAAGTTCAGGAGGTCAATCTGATTAGAAACCCCTAGTGTTTAGTTCCCAATCAAGCTTGGTACTCATTTATCGACCCTCTGAAAGGATGAAGGGCTGAGTGGACCTTGCCTAGCCCAGGGTTTTAACCCCGGACCTGTGGCGTAGAAGCGTGATACGCAACTACTCAACCATTGGGCTTCAAAGGTCTGCTAACGTTTGAAAACTCAATAATTCATGGAATAATGTGAGTAGAGAGGTAAAAATTGATACACATGCTTGAATTGCTAAAAAACGTATAAAAAAATGGTCATCCGCATCAGTTATTAAAGGACCCTTTTTTCTTCGAGGAAATTCATGGTTTTACTTTGAAAACTATCAGCTTAATGGGTGCGAGGTGTTACAGAATCCAAATCCCCTTTGGACTGAAAACCACATTTTAAAAGGGAAGGGGGTTTGGGAGAAAGGGGTGCACCCTTTCCCATATTGCCACAGAGGGAAAAGATCTCTTCCGCTTATCTTTCGGTGAGAACTGAGACGCCACTTCCATCATGCTTGGCCTCTTAGGTCCCCAGATCTCAATCTAGTGGCGTAACGTACACCCCGCAACTCCCGTATCACGGAGGGGTCCAGGACACTCGTGGGGACCGAAAGCCTGAGTGACTCCTAGTACACACCCTTTGTAAGATCCGGCTTGGGACTCAAAACCTAACTTTGCAGGGGTGCCTAATATTTTGCGTTACGCCAGTGCATCAATCTGAATGATTATTGGTTGTGAGGTTACTTAAAATCGGAAGTCTACTGTGAATGTTCGACATCATTAGGGATAGTAAAGGATATCATCCGACTATAATTTCTTACCATACCAACATATATGATGCACAGTGCTATTTTCAACACTGTTCTCTCTCTCTCTCTCTCGACTAAAAGCATTGTTGATGAATAACGGTCGATATGTTAAATATTTGTAATAAAGAACGTCGTTAATTGCTAAAAATTGTTAAGCTAACTATTGCTTTTGTTATCATATAAAGCGCCATCTGATGGCCCTTTTTACATTTTTTTGTTGTTGTTTGTTTCAATAAAACCCCATGTCATTTCAAGTATGTGTGACAATTTTTACCTCTCTATCTACATTATTCTGAGAATTATTGAATTTTCAAATATTAACGGACTTTAGGGCCGCCTGGTATTTCGGTCATATGTAAATGTTTGATGAATACCACATTTTTGATGAAGTCTTAATTTCAAATACGAAGCATTTTTAGAGGTGTTCATCTGTATTCGTACTCAAATTTTAATTTCTGGTTATTTTCAATTTTTATAAAGCAATTTTTTTAAAGAGCACATATGATCTGTAAAAAAATTTTAAACAATTCATAGTAATATCATTTTTTATTTCATAGTCACGAATTAAAATTTTACTTCTTTTATGAATTTTTTGATGAATTTTCTCTCTCAATAAATTAACTCTTGCCCGAAACACTTACTTTGAAAAATTTTCGACAGCCGTAATTAAATTTAGCTACACCAATGTATCATTTAATGAACATTCTTTTAATAGTGTCTAGTTGGTTGTTTGGGAAAAAGAATTAAGAAAAATTAATGATCCTTTTTTTCTTTTTTAAATAAAAATTTGCCCCAAAACTATAAGATTGTCGAAAAAATATTCACGAAATCATTTACTTCATTTTAGAGAAACCCTCTGATTAAAAAGATCTCTTGCAGGTAACTGAAGATTCAAGCTCTTTTAAAAGTTTTTATTAAATATTCTAAGTCTCTACTTAGTTAGCAGAAATAGGAAAAACGTTATTTTAAACATATAATGTTGTCAAATTATGGCAGGTGAAAACTAATGTATTTCTTATTTTTAAGTTAATTTTATATTTTTATTGATCTTGTAAGGTTCTCGGATCCAAACCTAGAGATGAGGGAGGAAAGGAAGGAAGACTAGTCATGTTCAAAAATTAGATAATTTATTTGTAACACAATTAACAACACAAGTTCGACCAATCAAAACTAAGGGATACACCCAATTGACGCAGTACATAGATAAATAACGAGGTAGGCGAAATATGAGACTTTTAAATACCAGTACACTTCAGATTCGAATACACTACCTTCCTAGCAATCTAATCTCTATTCAATCTCTAGTGACCAATCATCCTTTTCATTATTACAATTATGAAATATCTGCGTTATACTATAAATTTGATTAATCACTGATTCGCTAGTAATCTGTTCTCTCTCTCTCTCTCTTTCTCTCTCTCTTTCTAGCTTGAAAGCTTAGACCAGGGGTGTTCAACACTCGCCCGCGAGCCGCATGTGGCCCGCCAGTACGTAAGTTGCAACCCACCGACTCTTTTAAAAAAAATTTAAATATTAGATTTTTAAAGTTTTTTCATTTTGAAACTTATTTAAGGGGAAATTATAAATATATATACATGTAATATCTTCAATGTATTTGCCTGTTGCCTTTTCTTGTTTTAAAATAAATCCTTTTTGATAATAGAAATGTCGTTTAGATTAAAATAGATTCATATTTTATCAAACAGTTGCATTTGATTTTACTATAGTAAATTACTTTTTTAATAAATTTCGAATTGCATTATGCATATCCTTTACTATGGATGGTACATGAATCTCTGTGTGTGCGACTTTCGTTTCTCATCCTCCTTTTCTGTTTGGAGTGCCCAAAAAGCTAGAGGCAGTCAGAGATGTTTTTTAAAGTTTAAAAAAATATTCAGGACGGTTAAGATAAAGGAAAAGGTATACTTAATCGTTTGCGCGAACGACAGCACTATCAAATTTCAACAATGAGTAACGAAAGATCAATTCAATAGGAACACCGTAATTTTCAAAAAAATGCGGCAACTGTAATATTTTAAACATTACTTGATCATTGCATTATTATATTATATAAACATTACTATATCATCTATGTCTGTATACATGAAAAGGGATGAAAACAATAATGATAATTCATTCTGTTTTAAATTTTCAATCCAATAAATGTTTTTTTTTTGTTTCCAAATCTGATATAACGGTACATATTTTTATGTGCACATTGCAGATATAATGTTTTCAGGAAATGGCCCGCAAAGGTCATTGGGTTGTACACCCTTAGTTTTGGGCCTTTATATATATAGTAGACCTAATTTACATAATCACGTTCTCTTCTTCAGAGGGTGCGTTGCAAATGAAATAGTTTCAAAGGACCAAAGATTTCCAAGAGGACTTGTTAGTCAAAGGACGCGGATGTAGCTATCACAATCTTACCACAAGTTACTCCGAAACTCCGCTAAAATTTGAAAATTCAATAATTCACGGAATAATGCAGGGAGAGAAGTAAAAATTGTAACACACTTAAAAATGAAATAAAGTTTTATTGTAACAAAAAATTGCAAAAAATGACCAACAGATGACGCTGGACAGCAGAACGTCAGTGACGCTGCATCAAAATAGAGTATATAATGAGCTATAGTCAGAAGCGAATCAAATGCACCAGCAGCTGCAGCATTTTGATTTTACTAGAAAAGGCATTTTTAGTAAAGCTGTACAATCAGAAGGGAAAATCTGAAACTGCACATTTATAATCCGAAAAAAAAAGAATGTAAAAGATCTCTTGCGCACATCGTTTGGTGAGGATCATGTGTTGAGTCACCACTTCCGTTAGCATTGACCTGCCAGGTCCCCAGACTTCAATCCGTGGGATTATTGGTTGTGCGATTACCTGATGTCGCATGTCGACCGACTTCATTAGAGATTCAAAGACAACACCATATCTACAGATATGGTAAGCAGCATTATACCTCGACTACAGGTATTTCAGACGAATAATGGCAGACATGTTGAACATTTGTTATAAAAAAACATCTTTTATTATTAAAAATCAGTTGCTAAGTTAATTATATTAATTATTTGTTGCATAAAGTGCCATCTGTTGACCAATATTTACACCTTTTTTAAGTTTTAATAAAACCCTGTGTCGTTTCAAGCATGTGTGTCAATTTTTACCTCTCTAACTACATTATACCGTGAATTATTGAATTTTCAAATGTTAACAGACTTTTGGGTCACCTGGTATTTTATTAAATTCATTTGTTATTCCTAGTAATTTATTAAATTATTTTACAAATGTACAGTTTAATAAACTTTTTCTCAACGATATTTGCATAAGTCGATTGTTTTACTTGTTTAGCCTTAAAAGCATTATATTACTTCGAAAATAAACTCAATTTTATATTTTTTCATTTTGTACGAATATATGAATTCGGAAACAAAAAATACAAAAAAAGTAATAAAAAGAAGAATCTCAAATATTTTTTGGTCTTTTTCTTATATTTTCTATTCACAAAATCGAATGAAAATGCAGAAGAAAAAAATTTCATTTCATTTTATTTGAGTTCTAATGAACATCAAACAATAGTTAGAGGAGTAAGAATTTTTTTCTTAGGAAATGAAAAAAACACTTGGATTCCTTCTCCAATATTCTTCTCACCGAGAAAAAATAAGAAACTTTCGAAGGCGACAGCTACAACGCATTAACAAGGTGACAAAGAAACGGAAAATTATAAAATCTTCATCGAACTGAAAAGTTTCGCATTCAGATTGTTTTGGATCTTTTAATTTTCTTTTTATGTATACGCACGCTCTTTTTTTTTATTAACTTTGTCTATTTTCTGCAGCAATAATGAAGGCGAAAAACAAGTTCTTTTTGGGTGTGTGTGTCTTATCTAATCCAGTTAAGCCTTTGTACGTGTTGACTTTCAGGCGCCATTCTCAGCTTTTATAGCGTCTGATATTTATCTCATTTCGAACTCTTTTTAACTTCTTTTTCTTACCAAATATAATTCTTATTTTATTTTATTTTTGATTAATAAATATCAGGCAGTGTTTCTTTAATTCACCTAAAAAAATTATTTAAGAAACTATTTTTTAAATTGAAGAAATATTCCTTTTTGTTAAATTTCTGCCTAGTATCTTAGATATGCAGAATAGTCCACAAAAAATTCCAATTTTATGCAATGGTTTTTTAATTTTAATCCTTACAATATATTATTTTGTTTGTAATAGGTTTCAAAACATCATAAACAAAAAATTTTAAAAGGATTTTAAGAAATTGACATATTATACTAAAGCATTTTTTAAATAAATTGTTGGAAAAATAATAAGCAGCAATTTATAAGATGGAAAAATAAAATGAAAGAGAATTCCTTCTTTTATTACTTATATATATAACTGTAGACTTTCCTGGTTTTCAGTCTTCTTGACTTCAATTCAGCACACAGTATGGCTTTCACTATTTCTTTTACTTTTCTAACCTTTCCTTCAATTCTTCAACTTCTGTTCAAAGTAGGTTCTTCATTACTTACAGTTAAGCTATAATTTCAGTTTCACCTTTTTCTTGTAAGAAATTAATTGTGGATTTCCTTGGTTACAATATTAGGAAATTATGAAAATTTCACTCTCTTATTAGTTCCTGATATTTGTTTTTTACTTAATTTGAATGGCTAAATTTCATTTCATGTCAGACTTTCAGCTCTAATTTCATCTCTTCTTGTCCAATTTTTACCTGTTTTTATCCAGTTTTCATGTCTTTAATAATGTCCGCAGTGGCGTAACGAAGAACATTGGGGCGCCCCTGCAAAGTCAGGCTTGGGGCCCAAGCCGGATCTTACAAAGGATTGCAAAACATTAACATTAGACTTTGAGCCTCTTTAGAATCCTGCCCTCCTTCGCTGTGAGAGGGGTGTACGTTACGCCACTGAATGACCGCCAAATCTTTAAGTTGTTACTTTAGATTTACTTACTTTAAATAGATTTTAAGGGCTTCTAAATACCCCAGAGGTTAAAGTAAGGTATTTTTAGAAAGGTTAAAATCGGTACAATTTAAAAATGTAAAAATCTCAAATTGTCAAAAAAATAAGATTTTAGCTTTCCAACACTCGTAAGTACCGGATTGACTTTATCAAATTCATTCACTTTTAAGCCCGTTTTCTAAGCTATTTTTGAAGAGAGAGAGAATCACAAATGACATGTAAATCTCTTA
Source organism: Trichonephila inaurata madagascariensis (assembly GCA_019973955.1). Taxonomy (NCBI): domain Eukaryota; kingdom Metazoa; phylum Arthropoda; class Arachnida; order Araneae; family Nephilidae; genus Trichonephila; species Trichonephila inaurata. The sequence goes on along the minus strand of BMAV01020450.1, from coordinate 276,999 downwards.
TCCTTGAAAACTCAAAATTTTCTAATGAATTGAAGAAATTTCTGCCTAAAATAATAGTATTTCGATTATTTAAACATAAATGCATTCCTTTTGATCGAGAAATATAAATATTTTTACACTTTCTAAATAAAAATTAGGAAAAGCATATTTGAAAGCTTGTCAGCATGTTTAACATATTTTTACTTCTAGAAAAATTAATAAGCCCTGAATCAAAATACTTGTTTTGAACAAATTAAAAACTTTTTTAAAGCCATACATAACAAAAAAAAGTCATTTTTTATCGTATAGCTTTTTATGTAACCCAAAAAATATTTGAATAAATATCAATGTGTTTTTCCTATTGTAATTCAAGAGACTTTTAAATAACTCCAGTAAATAAGGCTTGCATAGAAATACATTATAAATATTTCCTAGCAAAATATTAAAGACCTTTTTTAACTAGGAAATTCGTAATACATTCATAACTATGAACTGAAAAATACATTAAAATATAATTCTACAATTTAAAAATTCAGTAAAAATCACAATTATCTGCATTTACAACTACATTTTCTGTGAATATGAAAAATCGGTACTGTTCCGTTTCGCTGGCTCAGGCGATAAAGTCGCCAAAAATAATACAACCGACGCTAAGCTGAATAATCCGGCTGGTAACCTTTTACCATCCTGTTTTAAAAAAAACAAGTAATATTAAAAAAAAAATTTAAGTCAATTCCTATCAACAAAGAAAAATTTTATTTTAGCTACTTTTTTATTAAATAGTCACAATTAATATAAATAAGTATATACGTATGACACAGAACCACAACATTAAATGGTAATTAATTTTTATTAATTGTCACTAAAGTATTGTATTGTCATTCAAAACAATCGAGTACATAAAATTTCAGTTCAACTGAATGCTTTAAAACGTGAGGAAAAAGAAAAACCTTTTCAAGTTTTGACACACAAGTCACCAAAAGGGTAGCTAAGTCGCCAACGTGGCTGTATTTGTAATTCTTTAAATTATTAGTTTTAATCAATTAGTTTTATTAGTTATAATTAAATTGTTGTTGTCATCAAAATGATCCCCTGTATATAAAATTTCCGAAGCTCAATTCATCGCTTTTAAAATGTATTTTATTAACGATTGAAAAATTTCCACCAAAGAATAAATAAATAAACAAACAAAGAAATAAATAAATAAATAGAGAGTGTGAGTTAATAGTAGGAGTTGAAAAAGGGGGAACCAATGAGAACTAACATTTATTAACATTTTTATAACTGTATATTGTGTCTTGTCGCCAATAAAGCCAGCTTGGCGAGATTTGTGCCGGCGAAACGGAAAAGTACCGAAAAATGTAGCAACTAATTTTATATATTTTACCTGGTTTATCTCTCTCTCTCTCTCTCTCTACTTGATAAAAATCTGTAATAGAGCTTTTTATTTATCTCATATTGGATTGCAAATACAAATCATTTTTTGAATTAAATACTACATCAACGAATTTTTGAATCTTATAACCATCATCGAAACTATATCAACTATTAGAATTGAAACGGAATATAGTCAAAAAATTGTATCAACATTAAATTTACACACAGTTTCCTTTCATAAACTTAAATTTAATAAACTAGACTTTCAAAACTTTTCATTCTGCTACTCAGATGCATTAAGTACTACACATGAAATGTTTTCTACTGTCTTTTTTATATCACAAATGGGTTTTGAGAATATAAAGTTCTATTCAAACACACTGCATTTCTCTTATATTCATCTTATTGATACTCAGAGCTCTTTAATACCAGAGGCGTTGAACAAATTTAGTTATTCTTTTATATTTGTAAAGGAAAAATAAAACTCGAAATAAAATTTTTATCCTCACAAACTTTCTCGTGATATTATTTTCCCATGAGGTTCCCTGTCATAATTCAATTTATACGAATAGCATTGTTAGATGTGGTATTGCAGAAACAAAATAAAAATTCGACCGTCTTACAAAATCCAATAGAATTAAATCTTTCCTTTGTATATTCAAATACTTTAATTAAACAATAGCATGGAAACCCAACATGCATAATTTTACAATATATATATATATATATATATATATATATATATATATATATATATAACGTGTATTATTGATTTTTTAACCATCTTGTTAGAAAAAAATTTAATCATATTAAATAAGTAGTTTAAAACGTATAAAAGTAGTTATATAGAAGGTGGAAAAGGTTATAGATGACTGTAAGATATTACAGATTATACTAAAATATGTTATATTCTTTGCAAAAATGATATATGGTGGTGTTGCATACATACTACGTACATGCAAATATATGTATCCAAAAGGTGATTAAGAACCACTATCCAGAGTCACCTACCTATAGCTTGATCTAATAACCGAATTATATCAAACTTGGTATGGAGACAAATTATGACATAAGAAATAAGATTCCACGCAAAGATTTTGTTCCAAAACTCACCAATAGATGTATTTATAACGATGTACGTGGGGACATCTTAGGACATTTGTTGAGGCCCTGGGTCCCTACTGGCTTAGTAAGCCTATACATAACTCTTAAAGTAAGAAACACTTAGCGCCATTTGTCAAATACTCCCATTGCAAACAATAACCCCAAACAAATAAATGCGCATAACTTACAATCACACAAATCGGTATGATAGGTACTAGGCCTATACATGGACAACGAACATTACATGTAGCGAACACAGTTAGGCCAATGCAGAAATTCTAGTTTTTCCCGGAATACAACCAAACATTGACCGTTGAAGTGAATCCCTTGGCCTTATTAAGAGACAGGAACAGAAGGCCCCATTGTGGCCCCCGAGGTCCTGAGACACGGGCCCAGTTATCCCATGCTTTAAGATATCTCTGGTTGTACGATGTAAAAATGTTACAATAAAAGAAATCCTTTACAAAATTTTTGGGGAAACTTTCCATATGATTCCCTTCTTAGAGACAATGCATTTTTGGCCTTTTTCTACGGCGGTCCCAACATGCCCGAGAAAAATTTCATTGTCTCTTATCCCAACAATAGTTTCCCGGCCCTTGCGATTACAATTACAACATCTGTTATGACCTCTTCTGATACAGGTTTACGTCCTCTGTCTGGGCAAAATATCATACTGTTTTTCCCCCAATTTCTTTCTTTTTTCGGTTTTGCCTTCTCTTACGTAGTTTCTGTCGAGTTCTAAGCTCACGAGGAACTGTGGATAATTACGATAATATACAGCATTACCAATAATGCGCTTTCTGATGATGTGATTCGCATATTCACTTGTTCACCAGAGAATATTATTCTTAGGAGCTGTCTACATGTTTTTGCAGCCTAAATTATTCGCGTGGTTGTCGCACATATTAAAATACCCCTACCCCTAAATATAATGCCATAAAAAAATCCAAAGTTGTTTTTTGTAAATGTTTTCCCTCGTGTCATTTTTTTCGCGACATTTTTTTAAAACCCTTGCGGAAAACCCCCAACAGTCATATCAACCATCCCAAAAACACCCTTCTAAAGAGACGTTTTGGGGTTGTTTCACAACAAACTGCACGGAAGCTAAGTTCCTCTTAAAGCCATGATGAATTCTGTCAAATACATAGAAATATTACGCAGTAGGATTGCTCAATTCATGGAAACCATTGACGAAACATTTCAACATGACTTGGCTCTTTATCACAATTCGGAGTTAGTCCATACTTTTTTATGAAATAAAATACAACCCGGGTTGGCCGATAATTCCCAGCCTAAACCCTATTGAGAACTAACGACAAGAATCGTAGCTAAGATGAGTTGCAGGCAAAGAAAAAATGATAAATTGTTGTACAATTAATTCATCGATGATAAATAAAAATTTTCTCCCTATGGAGTCAATTCAAAACTCTCGAGGGGGTCATTTCTCTAAAAGAAAAAAGTTCGAACTAAAAAAAAGTTTTTTTCAGTCTACTTAAGATATTTGATAAAATGTTTTAGAAAAATCGTTTGTCCATTAATTCGAACAGTATAGTATAAGTATGTACAGTTGCTTTTCAGTATTATACATTAAAACTATACAGTATGTGTTCAGCTGCCTATAAATATACAGTTGAACCTCTATATACTAAAGTCGCTAAATCTTGGGAAAAATTTCGTTATATGGAAAATTCGCTATAAAGATATAAAGAAGTTCATCTTTTAATATACTTTACAAACCACATAAAACAAATTTTAAATTCATAAACACTACATATTAAAAAAAGTAATTATTCACACCTGTTTTAAAATTAATATATGTTTATTTTATACATCTTATTTTCAAAAAAAAAGAAAAAAAAAATTCGTTGTATTTTCAATATTAAAAAAAAAAATTTTATACTAAAATTAATGAATTTAAGGACTTTTTAAAATTTTAAAAAGCATACAAGTAATTTTAAAAAATACATTTTTATATATTAGAACATGAGGACAGGACAACTCCACTGAGGGTGAAAGAGGATATCGAAGATTTTCTAGTGAACTGGGAAATTTGGGTTAAAGGTTGCACTTCTTGGATGAAACTCAGAACTCTATTGCTCTCGGCGAGTTGGGATCTAATAAAATCAGTTCAAATTATGCCCACCATAAAATGCGTTAAAAGGGGAGAATTTTTTAAAAATTTTTTTCGAAATATTTTAAAAAAAGGAAGAACAAAAATTGAATCACAAAAAAAAATTTCGTTATATAGAAAATTCACTTCCTTATAGAGGGTTATTTTACGAAGAAAATAGTGAAATGTTCAAGGTTCCAGGAAAAAGTTCGCTATATAGAAAAATTTGCAATATAGAGGTTCGACTGTATTTTTATTCTGTCACACTAAGCGTGCGTGTATGTGTAAATATAAGTGTATACATACGCACCCGTATCCAATCCATTATGTACACTGTTGTCCATTAAAATGCCAAAAATTGATAGCAGGCAACAAACATCGAATACACATTAAACATGTGCAGCAAAAATTTCAGGGCATTTGAATAATGCAGGTAGGAGTGTCTGTATAAAAAGAAAGATTATGCAGTAGATTTCTGATACCGAAGCTGTATTCGAACATTGGCGTTTCGAGAAGAAGTCGAGTTATATCTCGTGTAAAAGGGACGGGACGTCTGACAGCATGTGTTAGAATTTTGCAGCAGCAGGATCGGAACTCCCCGAGAGAGAGATTGTGATATTGCTGTTCACGTTGGTTGAAATCCAATGACTGCCAAACAAATGAAAATTCAATGACGCTCTCAAAAAAATATTGCTTTGCTAAAATTAAGGTATTTGCAAAAAAAATTCTATAATATATTGAGGAAAAATAGTGGAATAAAAATTAAAAAATACACCAAATATTTTTAAGGTATCCGACTATGTTCGGAACCGTGATTTTGCAAAAACGTATAAATGGGTAATATTTATGATGATTAGTATCACTCATATTAGAAAACATATAAAATTGTTTTAAGAATATTATAACAATAAAAAATTACTTAAGTATACTATTTTGACAAAAAATGAACATAGAATGACCCATTTTCAAAACATTCTCCTTTTGTGAAAAATGCTTCTATTATAATAATATTTTGCCTTTATATAGCTCAGACCTTTATACAGAGGCTGAACTAGAATTTTTGAAATATTATATATAACTTAGAAGTGTATTTATCCATATTTTACGACAACAGAAGGTAGAAATTTTAGGGAAAAAAAACCGATAATTATTTTAATTAATAGTAACTCTGAAAATAATGTGAATTTTTTCAAAATCTGGTTCAGATTCCCCTGGAGAATTTTACTTTATATTTATATATTATATATTATTATTTATATTTTATTTATATAAAAAATATTATTTTTAAATTTTTTTTTATTAAAAACAAGAACTTTTTTTAAAAAAAGAGTTTTTCCTAATTTAAATTTTTTTGCCAAAATATTGAAATTTAAATTTTTTTTTTCATAATTCCTTAAAACAATTTTATAATATATTCTAATCTAAGTAATTTAAATATCATAAAAATTTTTTCAATTTATGCTTTTTTTAAAAATATGGTTCCGGATTTTAATCTGTCCTTAAAATCTAAACCCATTCTTTCCCTTCAAACTTCAATTCGTGATTCATTAAAAGTCACTAAGGAAAAATTTTGTTCGATTCAAAAAATTGAATTGTTGCATCTTTTTTTTTTTTTTTTTAAATTTCTACAAGTTTTAATATCAGACATTTGTGTCAAAAAAAGACATGCAGTGCCTTCTTTTGGACAAAGAAGGGTTGATATGAAGAATTTTTTATTTTTAATTTCAGAGATGAAAAGTATTAAAAATTAATATATAAAGAAAACAAAATGTTGCTCGTTATATTAAATTTTCCGAATCATTTACAAATATAACTTTCACAATTTATTAATGAATATTAAAATGCGAAAAGGTAAAAAAAAATATTAATGCAAGACATTTGTTTTTACTCATATAGGAGACAGTTGTCGATAAAATAAAAATAATTGTTTGGTATAAAATACTGTGCAAAAATAATTTTTTTTTTTTTTTTGAAAAATGAATTAAAATTAAAATAATAAAGAAATTAACAAAATAGTTTGTTTTAAAAAGTATTTAATTTCCCATTGAAAAAAAACTTTAAAAACTGTTCAAAAATTAATGTAATAAGAAAATTTTTTTGGGCCCAAATACAAGTAAAGTTGTAAAAAAACCCCCTTCTTTTGCAAAAAGCTACTGCTTGGCAACATTTTTAACCAGTTATACGATTTTTTTTGTTTATGTTTTTGTAGAATGTATTTTCCATGGTCACACACACAACTCACCTCATTCCATTATATATTTATCTTTGTTAAAATCTACCGAGTTGCTACCATAAGAAAATTACCTTCATCGCAACATCAACATTATTTTACAAGTGAAATGGTTGACTTTCGAAACGTTAAAATATAAATATTTCTCTAGAAATAGAGAAATCAATATTGAAAAAAAAACTCAATAATAATTTTAAATAATATACTGTGATATTGAAACTAATTTAAATTTATCAATAAATGTCAAACATCGTTTCAAGAAGTTTAATATTGAAGTAGGAAGGGAAAAAATATAAGGGCGGGGAATTAAAATTATTTTTAATTAAATTTCTTTTTTTGGGTTACAGTTTAAAATCGCAGCCATCAATCGCTGTTAAGTAGCCTGTAAAAACTTTGGGGGAAAATTTTTGGGAAAAATGGGGTATGGAAAATTTTTTTCTCCCAAATAGACCTGGGACGTAATTTTTTTTAAGAACCTGGTTAAAAAAAAGACAAAAGGAAATATTCAAAGGAACTAGTTATACTTGATATCAGCCTTTCTAAATCAAATAAAGAATTGTCTTTATGAATTTAGCATACATGCATGAATAAAACTTTTTTTCTTTGTGTAAACAACCATTTCAGACCTTGTACATTCCCCGGGAACTGGTATCACTTTTTAGTGAGGCGCCATATAGGTGATATCAATTGCCACAATGTAATTTTGACTCCCAGTTTCAGACGGAAGCACCTGAGCTCTGATAAAGCGAAACCGTTCCAGGAATTTTTTTCATTTTGCCGAGCACCCAACCCCAAACAATCACTCTGGGGATTTTTTTACATCCGCATAATCCCAACAGGGGACGTTGGGTTTTTTCCCTTCTAAAAATTTCCCCGATTTGGGGCCCGGGGGGTTTTAAACCCTCAAAAACCAAGCGTCAAACCAACTTTGCCACTCAGCCGGTGCATGAATAAATATAATGAATAATATAAGAGGAAGAGATTTAGCATTCAAATTTTTGTTCTGGATTCAAAAATTGAAATAATTTTCATTCCACAAAAAAAAATGGGTAATCTGGCGCATTGTTTGATGGGGAAATTTTAAATTTTTGGGAAAAACTTTTTTCTGACCTTTGAGGGGTTTAAAAACTCATTTTCCCTTATATAATCCCAAAGGGGGTAGTTAACCCCCGTATCAAAGATCGGGGCTCTAACAATTTAAAACACAAAATCGTAAGATATTAAGGGGTCCCAAACACGACCCCTAAAGAATTTTTGATTCCGGAATTACTCAGGAATATCTACGCCAGTATTAGCAAAAAAAGATGCAGTTAAGTTATGCCCGTGATTTACTAAAGATGAAATCACTTCTATCATTATTTATTGGTTACTTAGAGCAGCATATTTTAAATTAATGCATTGAAATATTGTGGGTAAATAAGAAAAAAAAATTCCCATCAAATTTTTTAAAGGGTTGTTTACCTATTTCCCCAAAAATTTTTTAAAAATTTTTAATAATTTTAAAACTTAAAATTTTAAAAAAAAACCAACTTAAAATTTAGGTTGGGTTTTTTACCAAAAATTAAAACCTTCAAAAGGAAAAAAAATTTTTTTATCAAAAATTTTATTTATGGAAAATTTTAAAAAAACCCTTTCCAAAAACACCAAAAAAGGGAAACGGGGTTTTTTTAATTAAAAAAAAACCCCTTTAAAATAATTTTTAAAAAAAAAAATTTATAGGGATTTAAAATAAACATCCCCTTTAAAGGGCCCAAATTTTAATTTTGTTTAAAATAAATTAAAACCTTTTTCAAATTTTTAATTTTTGAAAATAAATTTAAATTTTAAAGCCAAAAGGAAATTTTTATTCCAAAAAATTTAACTGAATCAAAAAATTTAAAAAAATTTAGGGAAAAAGGCCGGCTTTTAACTTTTTTTTAAATAAAACTTTTTTAAATTGGGAAAAATTAAAATTTTGGGAAAAAAATAATTTTATTTGAAAAGGAAAATTCTTTTGTTTTTATTAAGAGGAAAATTTCCGAATGTACCTTACTAATTTTTAAAGTATTTTAAAAAATCATTTCATTTTATAATTTTTTTCTTTTGAGCCTTTTAGAAGGGTGATTCTTTTTAAAGGGCCCCCAAAAAAAGTGGGGGATGCACCAAAAAAAAGGGGGGGCTCAAAACCTCCCCCTCTCAGAGACCAGCAGATTTTTAATTTTTACCGAACACATTACACCTCGGTGCTTTTGTCTACGTTTCTTTCAATTCCTACTATTTTTTACTCCTCTATATATTTTTTTTAAATTTTTGGAATTTTCCCAAACCTAATAAAAAAATTTCTATTCATAATAAGTTCAAAACATTTTTTTAAAATTTGGGATGAAAACTGGATTTAATACAGTTTTTAAAAAATTAATTCATTAATTAAAATTTTTTTTTTTTCATTTAAAATTTATTCTGGGATTTTTTTCCTTTTATTTCAATTAGCTGCAACAGATGGCGCCAGTATGTTTTTTCTAACAAAGTAGGTATTGATGTTAAAAGTTTTTTTTTTTAAATTACTTGTTAGATTGTAACTCCCCTCGTAAAAAAGGGTATTTTACGCCACTTTAGCAGTAGCGTACCCTACACCCCCAACCCCCCTCTGGGGCGCCCAAAAGTTATGGTTTTTAAAAACCTTTAAAACCGGCTTGGGACCGAAAACCTGACTTTGCAGGGAGGAGGGGGCTAATATTCTACGTTATGCCACTACCCCTAAGCATCACGCAGCAATCATATTTATTGATTTCTCTCTAGTTTCTTAAACACTTATTTGACTAATTTAATCGTATAAACTTTTTTTCCCAATAGGTAAGGTTTGAAAGTTTTTTTGGCCCGGTTAGTGTTCGAGGTTTTTTGATCAATTCGTCAATTGAACAGCTTGGCAAAAAATACGACAAAAGGGTATATACCCTTTTTACCCAAATAATTGCCGGGGAAAGGCGATTGAAACTTTTACCAAGTTGGGAAAAAAGGTCAGGGAAAACATAAGGGCCCAAATAATAATTGATGAACTGTAGAGATTTGATAATGTTTTAAAAAATTGGATTACTTTCCTTTCTATACAGTATGTATTGTACCTACAGACTTTCTTATCATTCAAATTACTCGTCAGTGAATAATTGTAAGAGTTGCATAATTTAAGATATAAAAAAAACTGAAAGAGTAAACCATCATACTTAGCCAGAGTGTTCTTTACTACTTCATCCCAAGTCTCCTGAGTATTAATAAGTGAAGTATAATTCACAAAATTTGGACGGGTATAAGGAGTACAAATGAATTCCCCTTTGACAAAAGATGGCCCCCAATAATAAGTTATGGCTGAAATTTTCAGTTGTAAAACATCATATCGTAAGGTTAAACATCTGGCAACACCATAACCTTGAAGTATTAGCGATTTTGTATCAGTATCATAATTTTTTTTTTTTTTTTAGTGAAAATGTTCAGTTTTGAATTGAATAAGCATCATTTGCGGGAACGTTTGATTTGCTTCTTTAATTTGAAGAAATCTGCTGCTGAGGTGCACCGATTGCTAGTAGAAGCCTATGGTGACGTTGCTTTGAAGGACAGAAGTTGTAGTGAACGGTTTTAAAAAATTAACAACGGTGAGTTTGACGTCGAAAAGAAAAAGAACGTAGTGAAAGATTATTGGAGGAAGATTCGTGCCAAACGCATTAAGAACTTGCATTTACATTAGATGAGTGAGTGAATATTAACATCACACTGTTCAGCTACACGAGGGCTTTTGGCGACGAACCACGTAATTTTGAACCATGGTCAAGTGATGTGGACGACACCTGAGCTAACTACCACACCACACCAACGGGAGGACGTTTGAGGTCTCGACAGATTTAATGTGCATCGCGGGTCTTTAGTAGTACTGGGCTCGAACTCGTGACAAGGCCAGCCACGATCCAATAACTTGACCACACGGCTACCGCGGTCATGTATTCACATTAGATGTGACTCAACAAACTGTTTATCATCGTTTAAAATCGTTGGGAAAGATTCAAAAGCAAGGAAATTGGGTTGAAGCAGAGAAACGTTAAATGCCGATTTTGCACAAGTGAAATACAATTTACTTAACATATAAACAAAAGGTTTTTTTTTTTACATCGAACAATCTTTGATGATGAAAATTGATTCCACTACGATAACACAAAGAAACCTCTCGGTTCACATGGCTATGCTTCAACAGCCGAATATTCAGGGGGACGTTTTGGTGGGATCAGCTAGGCCAGGGCTACTCAACCTTTTTTTCAGCTGGGCCGTATACATATGCCAGCTATTTCACGCGGGCCGCATATATATGTTAGTTATTTCATGCGGGCCGCAATAAGAGGATAAATGGGGGAGAAGGGGAAATGCTATAAAACAAAGATAACATTGGAAATTTAAAATGTGGAAAATTAATCAAAATATTATTACTCCTTTTTTTCTTTTTTTTAATTATTATTTTTTATACTTTTTATTTTTGTCACTAACACTAAGTTAGAAAGATTTAAGAAACACTTCCTTACAATTTCTGTATCACTATAAACGGTTTAATATGATTACCAATAATATAACAAACTTCATAGGATGTCTGTTACCGCTGTGATATTACCACTGGCAAAACACTTTGTTGTTGTAGCAAAGATTATTGAAGAAAAGTCTATCACCTCTTGAGAAAGATCTTCGAGGAAAAATGTCATTGAATGATTCCTGTTTATTGGCATTTTTTAAATACAGCACTTTCGTAACAAATCCAGCAATTATTGGTCCATGTATGTTTTTCACAACAAAATAGTCTTCCCAATCGTCCTAAAATGATATATTTTCTTCGAATAGTTTTCGCTTGCAAGATATGAAAGATAGTTAAAAATTAGTTCCACCCATAAAATTATCGCTACTCCACTGTTGTCTGTTATCACTAACCACAACCGTTCCAAATAGAAAAAGAATATCAATTCGTACCCACACGACACCGACAGAAAAAAGCAAAATTGATACATTTAATTTCTTGACAACGAGTTTCCCTACCAAATTTTTAATACAATGTTCTTAAATAAGTAAATTCCTCAAAGCATTGGACATGACCGGGTCACTTAAAGAGGGTCGGTGGGCCGCAGGTTGAGTATCGCTGAGCTAGGCTCAATATATTACAAATTGCTCAAACTGTGAACGAAACCATTATTGGGGCTCTCTAACGAATTCAATTGATGAGATTGATGCGATCACTCAAGGAAAAACGAACTCACTGCTACTCAAGACACGATAACATTATTCTCCTGCATGATAATGCTGGTCCACATGTTGCGGCGCCGGTCAAAACCTACTTGGAAACACTCAATTAGAAAATCCTACCCGCCCACCACATTCACCAGATATTGCCTTTTCCGATTATTACTTGTTCCGATCAATGACACATGGATAGCCTCAAAAGATCAAAGGTTTTTCAGATGAGGTATCCGTATGCTGCCAGAAAGAGGAGGGAAAGTAGTGGCTAGCAATGAGTAATACTTTGAATAAAACATATGTACTGTTTTTTTACAGTAAAAAACCAATTTTTTCAACAAAAACTTATTTGTGCTCCTTACACATTTGCATCAAAGCAATCTATGGTTTAAAGTTTTGTAATTAATAAAAATTATATTACCATTATTCACTTCAAGAGCTTTAAACCCAAAGAGTATGAATGAACATCATTAAAAAATAGTATATTTCAAAAGGAAGATTTATTCACTCACATTGAGTACTTTTTACATAGCGAAATGTCTTATATATTTAGTGATGAAAATGCTACAATAATTCAACCATGAGTTCGTGAATATGGTCACTCATCTACCATTACCATTCATCAGGACTCGAACCCACGACTCGACAGAAATATCGCCACACAGCTACTAGTTCTCGACAACAACCACTTGGCACCACTGACGCAGAACACGTAACAAATACAGAAGAATAACAAAATATTAGAATGGGTGATTGTAACAGCTTTGTCATAAGGTAACACAAAAAAAAAAGATATTTTACATGCATGGTTATAATGAATCATGTATTTAAACTCTAGTTTTAAGAAAATGTATCATTCAAAAAAATGTAGTTTTATGTGTGTAACTCCATATACTTACCATTAGTACAAATTTTCAGAATGTTATATATGTTCACACACACTCAAATTATCTGTCATATACATCCGAAAAATGTTAAGCTATATTATTAAGCTTATCATTATCCTGCAGTTTCAAATATAGTTTTGAATACCAATCAGCCCAATAAAACCAGAGACAAGATGTGGTTTACATTAGCCAAGAATATATTATTTACTAATTTTCAATCTGTTCTGAGATCACTTATTCGTCAAACTTGTCTTTTATCGAATTCATTTGCCACACAATCATGTTAGGATTTAAATGCATTGGAGTCCCCAAAGAGGCTCTTTTTCCTTGTGAAGGACTTGAAATCATGGCTTAAAATGCACTGAAGAAAATCTTCTTCAAAGGAGGTAATGAGTCCAGTTACATCAATGATATTTCCACCAATGCTGTTTACATTTTCATTAATACTAATTCTGTTTCTTCAACGCAAAGTTTAATAATACACTGGTGTGCAAAACTTAAGCAACAATGTAAAAATTTAGCAGATAGCCATGAAATTGCAGAAAAGGAGGTCTGGAGATCAGTACAGTGAACACGTAAATCAGTAGAAACGTCATGCGTATGCAAATATCAGGAACGAAACTTCAGAAGCGATGTGAGCGTACGCAAAACGCGTGATGTCGACATGCGCTGCTCAACAGTAGAATAAAATGAAGAACGGAGACGCAATTCAACATATTCGCTGCAAGTGCCAGTAAGTCAGTTCGTGAAATATGGCTAGAAGAAATCACCTGGACGACTTCACACGTGGAAGAATGATCGGAAAGCTGGAAGAGGAACATACTGTCACCAGTGTAGTCGCAGAGTTCGGAATCAACCAAAGTGTCGTTTCGCGCGCTTGGAAAGCGTTCCAAACCACAGATACAGCTGTTAGAAAGGTTGGTGGTGGCCGCCCGAGGACGACAACAGCAGGGGATGACCGATATATCATCCTGCGGGCGAAAAGGTCGACAGCATTCACCCAGCGCCATTGCTCAGAAACTCTGTACAGCAACGGGTCGACAAGTGTCGCGGTTACTGTGGCCAGACGCCTTCACAAATGGGGCCTGTTCGCCCACCGTCCTGAACGCTGCCTCCCGTTGAAAGTTGGCCACCGAAGCCACCGTTTACAGTGGGACAGAGAGTACAAAAACTGGACAACTGATCAATGGAGTCGTGTTCCTCTTTTCGGATGAGAGTCGGTTCAGTGCCGAAGCGATTCTCAACGCGTTTTGATTTGGAGAGAGATCGGGACCCGGTTTTATCCCAGTAAAATCAAGGAAAGATACCGTTACGGTGGTCCTGGAGTTCTCGTCTGGGGAGGCATTATGCTGAACGGGCGAACTGAGCTTCACATTTTCGACAGAGGGTCTTGTAACCGGGGATCGCTATTGTGAGGAGGTACTTCTTCCCCATGTGCGTCTTTTCCGAGGTGCCATTGGCCCAGACTTCATTTTTATGGATGACAATGCACGGCCACATCGCACTCTTGCTGTTGAGGAGCTGCTGGAAAGTGAAGATATCACTCGAATGGATTGGCCAGCGTGCTCCCCAGATCTATATCCCATCGAACATGTGTGGGATGCTTTGGGGAGACGTATTGCCACACGCTTACATCATCCGGAGAACAACCAACAACTCAAACAGATGTTGATTGAGGAATGGGCACTCCTACCACAAGAGATGTTGCACCAGCTGGTTCTGACTATGCGGAGACGGTGCGAAGCAACCATTGTAGAAAGGGGAGGGCATATACCATATTAAGGAACATCTGCTTGTTGTTCTTCCTGTTGGACAGACAATCATGAGTCACGATACTATGCGTTCAATAAAGCTTGTTTTTGTTTGATTCCATACCGTATGCGTTGTATTCCTTTTTCAGCGCCGATGCTTTTGTCATCCTTTACGTACATAATACTCTCCCTCATTTCAGAATTTCATGTCTCTCAGATGATTTTTCGTGAAGTAATGGCAATAAACCCACCTGTTGCTTAAGTTTTGCACACCAGTGTAGTTCATTAATGTAGTTTTAATTAATTAAAAACATTATTTGGTACTATATAGTCAAATGGAATTTAACAATAAATGGTGTAAATATTAAACTCTGAAGGGCTAAAAAAGGCTATATATTATTTTAAATCGAATCAAGCATTTATAAAAGCCGATCATTCCTCTAGTTATATCTTAGAAAAAAGGATGTAAGCCACAAAACTAACAAATCATAAATAAACATTTGCCTTTAATGAATAATGCAATTTCATATTCAAGTTATTCAAATTAAAGGTAATTTTAAGAAACATAGGCACTTCTAAACCAAACTAAACTCAGTGGCGCAACAGCCCATGAGGGCCAAGGCCTACCGTGTCCATCTCAATATGTGACCATCGGGAGCTGAGGTGCATGAACAGATGTCCCGATCAGGTGGTCAGTCTGAATGAAGCAAAAACCCTCAGTGTTTAGTCCTCAAGCAAGCTTGGTGCACATTTACCATCCCACTGAAGGGATGAAAGACTGAGTCAACCTTGCCCAGCATGAGGATAGAACCCATCAGACCTGTGAGGTGGAAGCGCAATAAGCTACTACTTGGCCTCTAGGCACCTCTATATGATATAAATAAAAAGAATTACAGTATATCGTTAAGATATAACTGATTTTTTTATGCCTTGAGCAGTATTGAATCCTATCCTTATATAATGAATTTAAATCTTTTTACTAAATTTTTAGATATAGCTGATGCCTGCATTTGGCACATTTACTTGTGATAAAAAACATTAAGTAACATTAAAAGAAAAGAAAATTAAAATTGATAAATTTTTTTTTATAAGATTTAAAAACATGACACAAAATTCATTGCTACAAACATTCAATTACACAAGCCGTGTAAAAATTTTCTTTCATTTCAAACAAAATCAAACCTTGAATATATATAATCCCACTTAGTTCATTAATAATATTAAACTCTTTTTTTTTCGTGAATTTTTTACAATCCAATTTAGATTACAGTTTACTCATTCTAAAAATTAATTAAATGCTTTTTGTGTAGCACTTGATCATTTTTTACTGATATTTTTTATGAGTTTTAAAACCATAACATTAAAAAGAATTCTGAGTTTTTACTTTGAATTATTTAGTCTTACCTTTTATATAGAAATTTTATTTTAAAGTTTACTTTTACAAAATTAGTTCATTTTCAAAATGAAAAATGTAGGAGGGAGGGGGTCACAATTAAATTATGTTAAAAATTGTATCCAGCAAAAAGATTAGAGGTTTGTAATACTAAAAATAATTAAAATTTTATTTTCAAACAATAAAGACACACAAACTTGATACAAGCTTCTTAGTACAAAATATATTGGCAGTGTTTATTTTTAAAAGTTTCTTACATATATTACAACAATAGAGCATCTTATCAAAAGTAATGTTTTAGTAAATAAATACTTTGATAACATTCTTCATTTCCTGAAAATAAATATTGGGCATTAAAGAGAAGAAAAATTTGAGATATTAGAATGCTTAGCAACATAAAAATTGCACAGTAAAAACACAACATTGCTTCACATCAATATTGTGCAATAAAAATATGAGATTTTTTTCAAATAGCAGCACATAAACTATACACAAGTACAACACAAAATTTGTTAAGTAGGTAATAAAATTCATGCATCAAAAGAAAAAAATATGAAGATTCTTCATTATTTGGCAGCTTGAGCACTTAAAAGAACCGAGATTCAAAAAATTTATAAATGTAAAATATATTTTATGTAAAGTCAAAGGCACTTCTAGCACCAAATCCAGCAATAGCTTCAGTTCACAAATAAACATCACAAACACTGACACCTTACACATTTCTAATAAACAATAAAAGATAAATTCATTAGGCAGATCTACTTCCTAAGTACAAAACTGGTGTATGTCTTCTCATGCACACTTGACATCTTGATATTTTTCTTCGCAAATCTCCTGCTTTTAATGTTTCTGGTCTTGGAACATCAAATGAATCAGGTCTATCAAGAGTGGCCAACCAGAAGCTCTGTGCTGTAGTGAAATAGTTGCATCGACCATGACCTTGACATTCAATAAATGGTAATGGTCTGAAGTCCTCAAGACATGAACCTGGAGATGCAAGTGGTTGTCCAATTCCTTCAGCTCCTGAATCAGTGTTCTAAATAATAATAATATTTTCATTATATGTGTATAAATTTGCTAACTTTTCAGGAAAAAATTTATCACATGATTTAGATAAATTCTAATTTATACTTTTTTTCCAACAGAAATTAAAGGATTGAGTAACAATTAAAAATTACACACCCCTTTTATATATCAAGCTATTTTAGTAATATATTTTAAGTTACTTCAATGAGTGATACAAGTTTCGGTAAATTTAAATTATTTAAAAATATGAACAATATAAAAAAAATCATTCAGTTAAATAGCAATATCTCCAGATAAACCTCTGCCTTACGTACTCTGAATGCATTAATATTTTCAATTCATCATAATTTAGAGGTTTCATGCATTTTACAGTATTTTAATAAGAATTAATTGAAAATTACCATAAGGAAACTGTAACCAATCCATACGCCATCCCATCCTTCTGGACAATCAGGAATATCCATGGTTTGACTGTGTACAGCAATTACCTATTTCAAAAAATATTAACAATGTTTTATATCACATGATGAAATGAAAAATTAATAATTAAAGGGGGAAAGAAGACTATTTTTTCAGTTTAACAGTAATATTGATCAACATATATATATTTATAATACTCATCTCAGTTTATTTTTAGTACTAAGAGGAGGGAAGGTAGTGAAGGAATAAACATTCATCTTAAAATCGCCCTTCAAACTTATAATTATCCCAAATGTTCTCCATTTTAATTGGTATTTATAAATAAATTACCTACACCATCACATCAAAATTTACCTTCATTGATTCGAAAATTCCAAACAATTATAATATCTAAAATAAAAGAATGTGAAAAGCTTCAAAGCAAAATTCAATAAGATCCTTCCCTCATTGGTTTGGGAGATATGCAATGAATGGCAGCACAATGCTCCTTTCAACAAAACTCTCTTTCATAATTAATTATCTGACAAAAAGTGATAGAGGAGGTAAGCATGTGTGCCCCATTTGACATACAAATCATATTCCAAATAAAAAATTTCATTCAAAAAAAGACATAACAAACTGAACTTATTCCAAGGAAGTCCTATACCTTGTATAATAACATAACCATCAAATGCAAATACAATTTTGTGACAAAAATGATAAACAGAAAAAATCATAAAACTTGATAAGTCAATATAAAAATTGGTAACAATAAAACAATTTGTTTCACAAATTATCTTGAAATTTATACCCAAGTCAGAAATAATTTGCACTTTGTCAAATAAATAGTATAAAAGTTTTTTATTTTTTAATGTTAACCGTAAAAACATTTGATTTAATTTTAAAGGAAATGGAAAATCATTTTGTTACATGTTATTTTTTACTTATGATAACTTATTATAATATACATTGTGATAATGCACAAAACACAATAAAAATTATCCATTTTAAAGTTGTTGAATATAAACTTTTGGAGCATACAAACGTTAAATGCAATAATGAAAACTCCCTGAACACACGCATTAAAATTTTAAGAAATTCTGATTGGTAAAAATAAAAAATTAAACTTCTAGAAATGATATAATATATACAAAAGTTGTGCAATACAGAGAGTGGGAAAACACAAAATTAAAGATTGAGCAGAATCTTTTTTTCCTCCCTCTTTTAATTTAAAACATTAAACAAAATCTTTATTTCAAATAATTGCTCTTTTATTTATTATATTATCAGTAGATAAAAAGTAAAATATTAACCTGAGTGGGAGTTTCACAAACAGCACATCTACTGATATATTTACGAATATCTTGTCCTACAATTGGTGTCATCATCATATTCATAGGTTCAGGAGTACTCAACCAATAACTGAAATCATTTCTTGAGGCCAAATTGCACACATTATTAAGATTACAGAACATAAATGGCATAGTGCTAAAGCGTTTCAGACAGCTACCAGGTGTTCCTATAAGATTATTATTCATATAAAAATAATGCTCACACAATAAAAAGAAATGAGATAATTACTGGTTATAATAAGAATAAAATAGGTGCTTGAATACAATAAAATACAGAATTTACAATTAATTAATTTAATAAACAAGCAGAAAGTACTTTTATTACATCAAAGGAAGAAAGGGAATGCTACAAAGTTAGCAATTATCCTACAATGTTTATTCATTAAGTTTAAGTTTTAATACTGCAGTCAATTTTCTATCAATGTATAAATTTATTGGAAAAAAATTTATACACTTCCTTACAAATATTACACAATGAAGAAAATCATTCTTCTCCCAATAAATAAGAGTATTTTATTCACATATACATAGTTACTAAATAATTATAATATTTTTAAATATTAAAAAAATTAATAAAAGCAACAATAAACTAATAAATATTTTAGGGGTTCTAAATATATTTGTAGATCAATACAATAATAACTTATAAAATATTTTAAATTTAAAAATGAAAAATGACTAAAATTTTTAAATTATTTTATATATTTTTTATGTTACATTTTTAGTTAATATATTCTTATTTCCAAGGGATTTCTTTTCTTTCATAAAATTAAAATTGTTATCAGATATCACTGAATGTTTATTTTCAAATTAACATTATGCTGTAACACTCTATCACTAATCAGCTAAAAAAATTAATTTCTTATACATTCTTCAAAACTAACCCAAATCTTGCCCATGAGCTCGTTCATTGCCTTGAAGATACAATAGAGAATATCCTGTCCACATTGGAGGAGCATTGAATGGGCATTCTGGAACTGAACTGGTTTGACTGTGTCTTGTGAAAAAATATCCTCGTGAAGCTGAAGGTTTTCCTGGTAAGCCAGGGATTCCTGCCTCTCCAGGGGATCCCCGTACACCAGCAAGTCCTTCCAGACCTGAATGGATAAAATAATTTAATTATATCTGGATGATGGATACTCCATTATTGTATTATTCTTTAAATATAATACCATATCAATATCCAAGAAATTTATCACATAATATAATTACAAATTTGTATTATTTCAACTTTATTTCTGTTAATATGATTAATTCTTTTGTTTTAAGATTTCTTCATTTGATCTTTATAAAATAACACAACTCTAAAAAAAAATGTTACATATATTACCTCAAATTACCATTCAAATAAATATATAGTTTTAAGCATTCACTCTTATACACTAACAATAAAAATGTAAAGCTTTTCCCAAAATCTTATATAAAAAAATATAGCAATCTAATAAATATATAGAGGAAAAAATTTACTATCTTCCATAGTACCAAAAACAAAAATAATAAGGATTTTAAAGGAAAGTTCATTTTTCTTAATTTTTCCTGAAGAATCACTCTACTTTGTTTTTTCAAAAATTACTACCATCACTGATTCCTTTTAAAACAACACTAAACATGCTATTAGTTTTTATTATTATTATATTATTATTTTATTTTTCCCTTTCTATAAAAGATGCAGATGTGATTTTTTAAATAGATGTCCTATTTTTAGAAGTGTATGAAGCAAAAATTTAATCTGTTCCAACCAGCCTTTTATAAATTCTTATAAAGTTTTAAACCAATTTTTTTTTAAATTAAAATCAACCAATTACGTACCAATTTCAGATTAAAATTTTCTACTTTTAAAATAAGAAAAGCAACTATTTTATCAAGAAAAATAATTAAAAACTAACCAACAACTTTTAAAAAGTAAATTATTTTTTTTAAAAAAATTACAAAATATTTAAGCACATTACATTGAAATCTTTAAATGTTTATTACATAAAAATCCTTAATTATAAAGAACTATTAACTAGTTACTTAGAAGTTCTGATTTCTCATAGTGCTTTATAAATTCCTTTGTAAGATTTGACGTTTAGATATTGTACATATTGAGCATATGAAAAAGTATTTGTTTCCCCAAATTATCTTTTATAAAATAATATTGGCTTGATAATCGTCATAAAACTGATTAAGTTTTAAAAATTGATTAAAAAAAAACCAGAAAATTAAATTTGTGAATCTTTGAATCCTAAATTATTTTGACTCTGAAATTGTAAGTAACGATAGATGACATAAAAAAACAAAGCTTTCCAACTGTAAATTTACCATTAAATCCAGGTTCTCCAGCCATGCCTTTGTTTCCTGGAAATCCTGGTAAACCATCAAATCCAGGTAGACCAGGGTTTCCTGCAAGTCCTGGGAGCCCATCAATACCTGGATCACCCATTGGACCTCTCTCTCCAGGCAAGCCTGGCAATCCAGGAGTACCAACATTTCCTCTTTCACCAGATACCTTTATAATTGAATCAGCTTCAAAAGAATCTCCTCTTACTCCCTTAAGTCCTAAAAACAAAAATAATTATTATGTTCTACTTAACATATCTAAAATTGCTATAGAATAGAAATTTAAAAAAGCTATGAAAATTTTGTCATTATATAAGTATGTCTATCATATAAATTCTTTACTTAGGATTAATAGGAAAAGTCACTTCTTAAGCAATATATATTGTTCTATAAAAATGTTGAAAATTAAGTTTCAACTTATGACTAAAAGTAATAGCATCAACTAAAAAATTATAGCCACACCAAATGATTCTATTTTAATAAATTATATTAATATATTCAAAGTTAAACTCTGGTGATAAATCATTGTGATTTTAAATATATTTATACCTTTATTTATATCTCTTAAAAATAAAAACCTAACACTTAAATATGAATAGAATAACAAAATAAATGTCACACAAAAATACATTGATTTTTTACAAATCATTTATATTTATTAAACTAATTAATAACTATGAACTGAGTTGTAATTAAAAAGAAAAACATATGCCTTTATAAAGTCCCGGTTTTTCATAATATTAATTTTTTTCCCTTTCAAATTGCATGAGAGATAAGTAAAAAATTTTCATGTATAATAAGTTTGAAATTTTTACTTTGTTGTACAAAAGACAAATAAATATAAAATAATATTACCAGGAAGACCAGGTTGTCCTCTACGTCCAGATATACCCGGTAACCCATCAACACCTCGTTCTCCTTTAGTACCCGGAAAACCTGGAAGTCCTTCTAATCCTCTTTCCCCTTTAGATCCTTCTCTCCCAGGAACGCCATCTAATCCCTATAAATAAATATATATATATTCAAACCTATGAATAAAACCTATATATAACAGCAAAGTTATCTCCATAATTTTTAGTTAACATAAATAGTTACATTTTAAAACAGAATGATTTGAATTGTATATTAAAAAGCTCATGGATAGCTCAGCTGTCAGTAAAATAATATCAACAATGGATTCCTTTAAAAAATATATTTAAGAGATTTTCATTCTTTTAAAACATTTTAGAATGAGATATGTGATTTTTTTAGAACACCTTTATAGAACTAATAACTTGGAAGTCACTCCACTTAAGCAAAAGTTTAGTAAATGTATGTTATATATATAAAGAATTAAAAAGTAAAAAGTTTAGTAAATTTCTTAAACATAAAATGTTATTTTTCTCTTTTTCAGTATTTTTTAATTTCACTCAACAATTAACTCTAATTTTGTAATTACTGAGCTGAACTGAGTGGTGCAACAGCCCATGAGGACCAAGGCCTACTGTGCCTTTCTCAGTTTATGTGACCTTAGGCACTAGGGTGCATGTGCAGATGTTTTGGTCAAGTGGTCAGTCTGATGTGAAACTGCAATGTTCAGTTTTGTACTCATTTATCGATCCAATAAGGAATAAAAGGCTGAGTCCACCTTGCCCATCAGGATTTGAATCCAGGACCTATGGCATGGAACCGCGATACACTACCACTCAGTCACTGGGCTTCAATTTTGTTATTAATCAAGTACTTTATAAATGATACTTTGTACTTCAAAATTCCACAAATAACAACTTTTTGACAAATTGTTTGGAAATAATTGGTTCTTCTTTAAAAACACTTTTTTACATGATAGCTAAAACAAAATGTTGTAGTTTTTTTTAAATTACTTTTTCCTCCAAAATAATCTCTTTAAAGAAATTATCTTACCGGTAATCCTGCAGGTCCAATATCCCCAGGTCTTGATAAACCTGGTAATCCTCTATCTCCCTGAAGACCAGGAAGCCCTGGAAGACCATTTTCACCTCTTAAACCAGGTAAACCAACTAATCCATTTAAACCTGAAAAAAAAACAGATTTAGAAGTTTTACTTTAAAATTTTAATAATAAAATGGATTTAAATATTTCAAAGAACATATTCAAGTGCAAAAAAATAAATATAGTAGTACCTCCCTATTACAAACCTCTATATTGCGAATTTTTCTATATAGCGAACTTTTTCCTGGAACCAAGAACATTTCACTATTTTCATTGTAAAATAACCTCCCAATAGCAAAGTGCTTTTATATAACAAACTTTTTCTTGTGATACAATTTTTTTTCTTCCCTATTTTTAATGTATTTCTGGGAATTTTAAGGTTTTCTCTCTTTTATACATTTTATAGTGGTCATAATTCTTGAACTGGTTTTATATTAGGTGCTAACTCGCCCAGAGTAATAGAATCCTGGGCGAGTTTGGAACCTCCAATCTAAGTTATTTTTTGCACCACAAATCCAAGAAGTGTAAACTTTAACTCCCATTGTCCAGTTCACTAGAAACATCTTTGATATCCCCTTACACCATCAGTGGAGTTGTCTCAAGCCTCTGAACTAGTTTCCATTCATTTGTAGTGTTGAGCAGTCACACTGGTAACTTCATTTCTTGTAGCTCAAAAATGTAAAAACGTAACTGCTTGAAAAAGCATTTTTTCCAAACAAAATTTCCAGATTTTATGAGTAATTAAACTTAAGGACGTATCTGGTAATATATGTTTGGAATTTTTGGTTATAAAATAATGTATGTTTAAATTAGAAAATATCCTTAAAATTTATTAATTTTAGTGTAAAGTTATTTTCTTAATGTTGAAAATGCAGTGTATTCCTCGACATTCTTTTTTCTTGTATTCCTTGCAGTTTTTCTTTCTCTATTTATTATTCCAAATTATAAAAAACCATTTGATATTAATTAAGAAAAAGGTGTGAATAATTACTTTTTTTAATACATAGTATTTATGAATTTAAAATTTGTTTTATGTGGTTTCTAAGTATATTGAAAGATGAATCTCTATATAACCAATTTTCCATTTAACGAACTTTTTTGGGGGGATTTAGCAACTTCGTTAGAGGTCCGACTGTATATAAAATGAGCATTTCAGATTTTATTAACAGGCATACATAAGGTGTTATGTATCATAACAGACAGGTTTATGCAAGAAATTGCACATCATGCAATAGATCTATATCCAGTCATTCTAAATAAAACAGATTTTACAAATTCATTGCTCTTATTAATCTCATTTACCTGTGAAATTACAGTTATCCCACATAAGTTTTAGTCTAAGAAAAAAAGGTTGTAAAATGTTTTGCTTTTTATTCTCTATTGTATTTCCACAAGCAAAATAAATATTTTATCAAGAAATGATAAACACCATGTAAAAATCAACCAAAAATTATTGGTCTATATTTCAAAATTGAAAATATTCAGAATAAAGTTTTCAACAAAATCCAATGCATTTGATTTTGATAATTGAAGAAACATTTGAAGAAAAATAGTTAATATATAAATATTAGTGTGTGTATATGTACTTTTAAAGTATGCACTGCAGACCATCCAAAATGCAATAGCCAATAGATGTGAAATTTGCACTATTGCAATTATTAGATCTTGATAAAACATGGAATTTATTAGAACTGCAATGTGTGAGCAAACCATGTGCGCTAGTAGCATCATTTACAAGAGCTATATAAAAGAACAAAATACTAGAATTGTTTTCCCATTGTGTTTAATGTTAAAAGCTCTTTTGCTTTGTTTATAATTTATGTTTAAAGTTCTGAAAAAGAACTCCAAGGATATGGAAGCTATGTTTCAGTAAAAATGGAGTCGAATTAAGTTATTTTAGTAGAGAACAGAATTTGATTTTCTGATAGTCTCACAACAACAGGAAGATTTGTAATTAATACAGATTGCAGATTATCCTTTATGAAATCAGGGCCTATCTTGAATAAAAATCAAGTAACAGTGACACAAAAATGGAATCAGTAAATGCAGGAAGATTGTTTAATCACTAAGAATTAGCCTCATAATTCCAAAAATGTTTTTTGTAGAACAGCTGAATTTCAGCAAGCTACAATTACATTTATTTCTATACCACAGGAATATGCCATTGCAACAGTGCATTGATTATCAGGCAGGAACAAGAAGTAGTAAAACTGGCTTTTTAGATGAATTGTGGTTTTGCCTGTAACTCTTACAATTGACATATCTGAGTCTAGAAGCAAAATAATATGAATTTCATATTAACCACCATACCAGTATTTTCCTTAATGTTATGGTTTGAAATACAATTAGAATAATATACAATATACAATCCCTAATATACAATGCCAGTTCATTCAACAGCCAACATTAATTCTCTCAAATTTTGGGGCCTGCTGTGATGCTTTACTTTGAAGATTTAACTGCAGTCAAGTTTTAAAAGGACAATATGAACCCATACATTGCACAACATACAAAAACTTTTCATTGGCTACCAAGCTGCAGAGTTGTTTTGACCTGCCTGTTCTTCTAATTGCCCATGGAGCACATGTGGTCAATCATTGGGCCAGCATTCCCCCGCTACTACACTGAATTAACTTTGGATAATTTGGATTTCTCTTCTTTCAATGCCGAAGCTCACAACAGCTATTGTTAGCATGACACTTGAGTTACACAAAATATTGATTTCTTTATGTTCTACAAGGAAATTGGGGTAATTACATCAATCATTTCACTCTTATATTTTATGTGATTTGTCCAACATTTTAGGTTTTGATATCTGTTGTCCTTCAAGGTGTTGCATTTTGGATGAGCAGCTGTTTATAGGATTAAAATATAGCAATAAAAAATTAAATATGAAGGAAGATCTAAATTAATTACCAGGAGGTCCAATAGGACCTGGAGAGCCCCTTTCCCCTTTTATTCCAGGAGTTCCAAACCCTGGATACCCTTTAGCACCTTCTAATCCAGGGAATCCTGGTTCACCAGCTACACCCTTTCTACCAGGAGATCCAGGAAGTCCAGGTAATCCTGGTATGCCTTCTTCACCAAGAAACCTTTCTCACCTTAGAAAAAAATTAAACTGTTTAATTGAAAGACAAAAAATGTTATGTGTAGTATAATATTAATTATACATAACATATTACCAATAGTAAAATGCAAAAAAAAATTAAATGTGTGTAAACTACTCCACCTGCTAATCCAGGAAATCCTTCTAAACCAGGTGGACCAGGAATTCCAGCCAAACCTAAAAAAATAATGTTATCAATCAAATTACTAAGACAAAAACACATGATAAAAGTTTTAAATGCATCCCCAAAGAGTTTTACTTGTGTGTTCTTCACATAAATCTTCACTGCTATAAGAATTTTGACAAAGCATAAAAAGGAATCAGAACAATTAAATATATATATTCTAAGTTAATCCCTCTTCATAATCTAATAATCTTCACATTTTTCACAACTTTTCCCCTTTTTATGTTTTAGAAGAGATTCAAAACAATTTTAGTTACTTCATGCATATATTATTTTTAAAAAAATACTTTATTTTAACCCAATAATGTACTATTTTTATTTAGATATAAATAATTTTTTAGGAATTAATATTTTAAAATAAAACAATTTTTAATTAAAATCATCATTAAAAAATTAAAATCTATACCTTTTGCTCCAATTTTTCCTACATTTCCAGGCCTTCCATCTAATCCAGGATCTCCAGGAGTTCCTTTCAATCCAATAAGACCAGGTAAACCATCATCTCCTCTAAACCCAATTTGTCCTGGAATGCCAGGTAAGCCTGGTTGTCCAGATAAACCTTTACTTCCAATTGCAGCAGAAAACCTAAATAAGAAATTTCATCCAATCTTCAGTTCATTATAAAACTGCATATTAAAATACTGGTAAATTTGCCAGAAAATCCAGTTATACCTAGTGCTAAATAATAAATAAAATATATAATAAATAATAAATAAATAAATAATAAATTCATCAAACAACTAAATTGATCAAGCTGAATTAAATACTAATATCACAGCACAATTTATTGGAAGTTGAGTCTCATTAAAATTCTTTACATTTTGTATAAATAATTTTAATATAAAAGTCCCTTTTTATTTTAAAAAAGATTTTTGATTTCTTGTAACTTGTGACATTTGATACTAGGACATTTTTTTTTTTTCAATTTCTTAGTGAAATATGTATAAGTGCCTTACCTTTAGGACCTATATCTCCACGCCTCCTTTAATTCCAGGAAAACCATCAACACCTGGTAAACCAGGCAAGCCTCCATCACCTTTAGGACCTGGGAACCCAACTAAGCCTTCTAGCCCTCTTTCACCCTAAGAAAAAATTTATTCAGTTGTTTTATAGAACACAAAATTATAACAAAATTTTTAAACAATTAATGATTATACCACTTTATTTATCCAAAAGAAAACAAGTTGTGAACTCATAAATAAGTATAGCAAAGTTTTAGCAACTTACACAAGTGAACGTAAAATTATCACTGATGGATGAAACTACTTTTTAACTTAACCTCTAGGCATACACTACAACAAGCATTCCTTTTTAGTCCTAAGTTGTAACAAAAAGCAGTGAAAGAATTTAATCAATTTCTGAATTAATGATCAATTGGAACTTAATTCATTTAGAATCATTCTAAGTTTTCTGTATTACCTCATGACACTTAGAAATGTACAAAAATATTTGTTTCTGATACATTGAAACTTGCATTTTTACAAAAGACATTATGGTATATATTTTATTTATATAATATCTTTAATTTCTCTAAAAAATTTTGAATCTACGAAATACATTTCTAAATAGTGTTTAGAACAAAAATAAGATACAATTTTTGTCACACAGGTTCTTAAACGTATTCAGCACTGTCTATCATAATACTGCAATAACATCATCTAAAAAAATAATTCAATTAAACATCTCAATTCTTGTAACACCTAAATTTTACAGAAAGTATAACATATGTTCAGGAAAGTCTTAAGGCATGGGCCTCGTTTCATTCTCGACTCTGTCTTAATAAGATCGTGATCCAGATAATTTTAATGTGGTCAGATATTCCTGTAGATATTCTCCGAAAACCAGGGAATTTCAAACTGCATGTCAACTGGCAAAAATGGTAAGACTGTATCGGGGCTTAGTCCCTGTCTAGGTCTAGGCCTAATACCACCATTCAACTCATTTAGTCGAAATGCGGCCAACGGACGAGCCGGTTTGTGCTAAGTTTTTGAGATTGTAAGTCGTGCACATTTATTTGTTTCAAGTTACCATTTGAATGAGTATTGGACAGTGCATGACAAAAACTATATACCTTTAAAAATCTCAGGTAGGGCCTATTTTTACACATGGCCCAGGGCCTCTCTTAAGACGGCCCTTCCTATGTCATAGGAAATGCATTACTGTATTACATTTTGGGTATCCCATACCCGATCAAGAATCAGTATAAAATAATTGTATTTAAAAAGCAGACCTACTTTTTATAATTGAAATATTTAATTTCATAAATAGTTAAAACTTGTAGTGTAAAATCTTATCAATATAAGGTTAAAAAAACCCAAGAACTTACTTTAAGTCCTGACAATCCAGGCAAACCAGGGAATCCAGCTTCCCCTTTCCTTCCAGAAATACCAGGTATTCCATCTAAACCAGCTGGTCCGGGTCCACCTGGAAGACCAGCATCTCCTCTTTCACCATCAAGCCTTGTAAAACAAAAACAAATTTTAATCACAAAAACATGTTAAATATTTTTAGAAAGATAGTTCATTTCAAATAGAAAGCTTTATACTTGTTTCATTTATTTAATGAAATATTAAAATTAAAGACTTGCAATTGTTTATACTAAAGCATACGACATATTCAATATGATTTTACAGATTAAACTAAAAAAATTTTATGCTTATGTCTTAATTCAATAATGATTCACTATGGTTAAATAATTATTCAGAATCATTCAAGTTTGCAAATTATTTTAGGAAAACATGCTTTCCCTACTTTTTTGTAATATGTTTGTTTTTAATAAAGATGGGAATATTAGTAACTCAATTATAAAGAATAAAAAATCATAAAACCTGGGAATCCCATATCTCCTGCTGCTCCCTTTATTCCTGGTAATCCAGGTGCTCCAGGATATCCTTTTGGTCCTGGAAATCCAATAAGACCAGGTTGTGCATCTAAAGCTAGTCCTGGGTTGCCACGTTCTCCTTTCAACCCCCGTATGCCAGGAAGTCCTGGTCTCCCTGATGGTCCAGTACGTCCTAACAATAAAAATAAAAAAAGAAGTTATCTATAAATATATACATTATTGTCCTCAACTTTAAACAATATACTCTCATAAATGCAAGGTCTTAGAAAATTAAAATCAATACACATAATAATATATAGATATTTAAAAGTTTCAAATATTCATTTTAAAAAAAAGAAAACCAAAAAAAAAAAAAAGATGAAATTCTTTATAAATAAAGATTATACTTGAAATTCAAAGAATAATTTCTTTAAAGCAGTATTAATTTTACTAGTAACATTTGTCATTTTATAGCAGCATTAATTTAAATAAACGACATACATACAAAGTTAAAGTCCATTTTTTTTTAATGTTAAACTATAAATACTATTTTTAATACAAAAAAAAAAATCTTTTCTTTATTTCTTGTATTTATTACAATAAAAAAAAAACTTCTATTTCAAATTTTTAAAAAAATAGATAGATAGAGAAATAAAAAATATTAATTGCTTTTAATCATGCCTTTAATGGTGCTTTTAATCATCTTTCAAAATTCATTTTTCCCTCTTGATTGTTCCTTTCAAGATATAAAAACTTATTAAAAAAATTGTCATAATATAATGTATATCTACATATTAATCCAGTTTATTATTGAATGAGTCCTAATGCATTTAATAATGCATAATAGATACGGAAGTTAAGCATTAAAAAACATTAACATTTAAAAAGGAATTAAAAAAATGATAAGCTTCAAATTCCAATTACATTATGGACATTTTTTTAACTTGTATTTAGAACAGGAGCAAAGCTACCCCAAATCAATGATACAGGGCCTCCAAGCTTCAGGGACCCCAAAATGTGTAAGCATAAAAATGTTTAATGCTAAGGGGTGCCCAAAACGAGCCCTTAAGAAACTTTGATACAGGACCCATTTAAGACTAGTTATGACAGTGATTTAGAATAAACTAAAAATGCTTTGAAACAACTTGAATCAAGAATACATATTCTGGTTCAGCAAATAATCAATAAATTAGTAAACAAAAATTAAGAACTTATGAAATATTTCATTGATTTCATAGTTCTTTTCTCAATACCTGGTATTCCAGGATTTCCAGTTCTCCTTTTTCACTGAAATAAGCTCTGTCTCCTTTTGGCCCAGGTACACCATCAATTCCTCGATCTCCAGGGAGCCCAGGAAGTCCGGGAAGGCCTGGTCTTCCTACCAAACCAGGCAATCCATCATCACCTGGAGAACCTGAAAAGAGTAAACAAATAAAAAAGTTATTCCTAACATATCTTTACCCTAAAAAAATTATCAGATGATAAAGAAAATAAACAAGATTAAATTTAATTATAACTTTTTCACATATTCACTAAATTGACAAAAGTGTATGATATATTTTATTCATTTTTTATTATTTTGATTCCTAATAGCTTCAATAGCTTTAAAAAAAATGTTTTGAACATACCTTTCAATCCAGCTAAGCCAGGTAATCCTGATCTACCAGGAAATCCAGTCAGACCGGTGATCCCATATCTCCCATTTCACCCTTTTTACCTAAAAAAATGTATATGTATATGATTTGGACAAAGTAGTGCCAAAAAATGTCTAAAAAACTATGATACTGCAATTCTACAAAATAATTTATCATGTTAAGTGAAAAACTTTACCACTCCTTATAAAAACATCAACAAAACAATAAAAGAATTGTTTAAAAACTGTTGCGTTAGTAAAAAATGAAATGTATTATATAATATAATACAAGTCTCATTGAAAACTAAAAGTAAATCCTTTGACTCAAGATAAATTGAAATAAAACATTTATAAAATAAATAATTTATGGTGGTTTTTTTATTATGAAATTCAAAATGCCTATTTATGATGAAGTAATTCAAGAGAATGTATTAAGAAAACCAATGCTTAAATTAATAGCATAACTGAAGATTACATATTTTTAGTACAATTAAATAAAAATATGTATACACATGCAATGTTTTGCAATAGCATTGTTTTGAGACTCACCTGGGAGTCCAGGTAATCCATCTTTACCAAAAGAGCCTGGCTGACCAGGACGACCAGCAATTCCGTCTGGACCTTGTGCACCAGGTGTACCTTCATCTCCTCTCAATCCTTTCATGCCAGGAAATCCAGGTAAGCCATCTAAACCCCGCTCTCCCTTATCACCTATCAAACCTTTAAAAGTAAAAAAATAACTTTTCATTAAAACAGTCTAAGATTTGTAAAACTTAATTGAAAAAAATGAGTAAAATTTCTCTTATTCAATAAATATGAATTTTTTTAATAATCAAAGAAATCAAATACAAATATTTCTTTAAAATTTCAATTTTAAAAGTAGCTTGATTTCATTGGAAGAAAGAAAAGCTTTAATTCTTTCACAAATACAGAAATTATCCCTGCCCAATATAATCCTATTATTATTTTTACATTGTAAATATATATATTCTTTAATTCATATCCTAAACTTTTATCAATAAGTATGGGAATAACATTTTTTAAATTAATATATATACACACGCATATACACTTTTATCATACTAAATATATCTATATAAAATCAACAGTAACACATTAAAAACAGTAACACATTAAAATACATACCAGGTAACCCAGGCAAGCCAGGGAATCCAGGCAATCCCTTTGATCCAGGTCCAGAATCTCCAGGTTCTCCTTTTTCACCAGTAAATCCAGGAATTCCTTCATAACCAGGGGAACCTTCATTAAGAAATAAGAAAATTTGTTAAAAGTTACATGCACAAACTTGAAAAAGGTTCAAATGAAAGCAATATTGATTTAAAATAGAAAAAGCTGGAACTAATCATTCTAGTAGAGAATTTTCACATTTTAAATACATAATGCAAAAATATTTTTACGTTAATTCATCAAACTTCAAAACTAAAATAAAAATAGCAACAAAAAATCATCATTATACAAAAAATCAAAATTATTTATTGAAAAAACAATGCCATGGAAGAAATTCAGCCTTTATAATGCAATGAATAATGAAAAATGTAATGTATATTGCAATTTCATATATTGTCAAAAATATGAAATATTAAAAAAACATCATAAAATCTTAAAATTTTATTTTATAGGAAATAAAACATTTTTATAAATATTTAAAAATATTTCAGAAAACATAAAACACTTAACATCAATTTAGTTTTGATTTGAAAAAAAGAAAATGTTGTTTTGAAAGATAAAAGTTGCTTTAAAACAATAAAAAAATTTAACCAATTAAATTTTATTTAACAAAACCTTTTGGTCCATCAGGTCCAGAAAATCCAGGTTCACCAGGGAAACCTGCTCTGCCGGGGAAACCTATATCTCCCTGTTCACCTTTCAGTCCAACAAGACCAGGAAAGCCTGGAGGTCCTTCAATACCATCTAAACCGATATCACCGGGTTCACCCTTTAAATGATATTTTATTGTGAAAAGCAACAGAGAAAAATACAGTAAATACATAAAGTTAAAATTATATAAATTGTGTCCATTTACAATTTTTATGTAAACATATTGAGCAGTTTAGGATAAAACTAAGTGATTTAAAAGCGCATCTGAAGATATTCCTCAATTTCATTTTCTCCCAAACATTTTCAAAACAAGTTTTATGCTTATAACAAATAACAAAAAAGCCTATAATTACAAGAAATGTAAATTACTAGATTACAAGATAAATTTCTAGAAATGGATAGTAATTACTCTTAACCAATTGAACATTTATGATTAATTCAAAAAGATTTTGCTTATACAAGGCAATTTTAATATAAGTTCAGATTCATGTCATTTTCCCGAAGTTTATAATACATGGAGAATGATTTCCTTCTTTTCTAAACTTAAATTACATGGATTACTTAAAGAATGTTAGATTAATGAAACAATATGATAATTTCATATTTGCAATGCAAGTCTATTTTTTATCTTGAGCTAGGAATTTTCTTTTTATTGTAAATGAGATCTATATTTTTGTAGTAATCAATGAAATTATAAAAGCATGACACTAAAACTTCAGGCATAATTTGTTGAATGCTTTGATTGATTTTTACTGCAGTCATATTAAAAAATCATGTTTGGGCTAATGCAATGGACCTCATAATTTTGAATCTCACTCAAGTGATAAGGACAACACCTGACCTGATACTCCATTCTCCAAAATACCACAGCATTGTGAGGATTTTGAGCTTGAACAGGTTTAATCCACATAATCGCTTTTACACAGTGGGTCTTTAGTGTCACTCGGACTTAAACCCTCGAGACACCAGTCACTTCACGACCATGATCACTCAGCTACCATGGCTATCACAATATGTTGAAATACTCATCAATATGAACAACCTCACGAATAATATTTAATTTATCATACTCAAAGCATACATTTTTGATTTCATGATTTTGCAGTTTTGTGCTAAAAGTTTTGATTCACCAGATAGATCAACATTTACTGAATTTTCATATGGTTACCTTATGGTTGCCTTACCAAGACAAAAGGAAGTATATATTTGAGTTATATCCCAAATGTTAATCGAATTCCTTTTAAAAAGAGTGCAAAAAAGTAACATAAATAACAAATCTCTGAAACTATAATAAATAAATACAGTCTGATCCCACAGATATAGACTGATCCATAAACATGAGGTAATCAGAGCCCATGCTAATATGAACAATGAGTTATAGTATTAATATAAACTGAGCAATAATAAGTTCCAACTTTGATATAAATTTTCAGCAAGATTTCAGTTCATGTTGAAAGAAAAACAAAATAACACCTTTAACCAGAAAAACTTCACTTAATGTAAAAATTTAAAAAATTAGAAACTACAATTCATTTTTATCGATTATCCTTGTCAAAGATTACTCATCAATAAGTAAAAGAGCATTTGCTTTATATTGCAGAGTAATTGGCTAATTTGAGAAGGTAAAAAAAAAATATTCAATAAAAGAACATTTAAAGAATAATTGGCAAATTTGAGAAGGAAAAAAAAAGAAAAAAATATTCAATAAAAGAACATTTAAAGAAAAATAAGTTTATTATTTCATCAATATTATGTAATGCACATATATATTATGTAATGCACACACACACTTTAACATTTACATAAAAAATTAAATAAAAATAATTTTTCATATTTTACATTCAAATTAAAACAAAGCATAATAGTAAACACTTATTTTTTTAATTTTATCAAATTATGATTTTCATTTCACCTACAAAACTCTAATACATACTTTATCTCCAGGTAATCCAAAAAATCCATCTTCACCTCTCCTACCCCTTTCTCCAGGTGGACCAGGTCTACCAGAATCTCCAGGTAATCCTGGATAACCCTTCAAACCAGTTTCACCTCTTTGTGATACACCAGGAAGTCCTGGTTCTCCCTTTTTACCTGGCATGCCTGGCAATCCATCCCGACCAGGAATACCAGGTTTACCTAAAGAAAAAATTTTATGTATTTAAATACAGAATTTGATCTAAAATTGGATATCAAAGTTTATTTAAGTAATCTTTAATCAAACAATAGTATTTATTTTTATTTAAAAATTTGACTTTTAATTAAAGTAATTTACCTTCTAATCCAGGACGGCCTGGAATTCCTGGGGGTCCGAGATCTCCGGGAGGTCCAGGCTTCAATTGAAGTTGCTCTAAAACCTCATAAGAATAAGGCTCTCCTTTTTCACCTAAATGATATTATTTCCAGTCAAATTTTAAGATCAGACAAAATTTAAATTATTTTAATAAAAGATATCCATTTTCTATATTTATGTCTAAGTTATTATAACTTCAGTCGTATGTTTTAAGCATATGCTCACTTAAATAAAAAATTTTAGAATTAATTTTTCTATTTTTAAAAAGTTATCTATATTAAAATAAATAAGCCTCATGGGAAAATAGTAAAAACTAGGAAGAAAATTATTTTTAACATATCTAATGCCTTTTCTTATGCAATAAGTACAAAGAAATTTTTATTCTATTGCTTCATTCGTATTCAGTATCAAACTGATGATATATTTAAATATTAATTTAAACTTAATTCATCTCCTTCATGCAGCAATTTTTAGCTTATACTTGATCAAAAATACACAATTTATCAATGCCATTGCCTTAACTTTTAAGTGTCTAACAATGTATAAACCAATTGAAATTTTTTTTGGCAATATTTAAAGCTATTTTACCAAATTTTATAAAAATAAAAATAATATGATAAAGCTTATTTTTAATTCAATCAAAAATATAAAATGCTCAAGTATTGATGAACAATGAAATATTTTTTTCCCTAAATCCTTTTTAGCTACATGTGCTATTAAAATCATTTAAAATATAAAAATGATTTCCTTTTCCAGAGATAAATAAGGAAAAATTATATACATATATGTATTTCAAATTAAAATATTCATACAGTAAAATATCAATATCACATTAATAACCAACACATTTTAAACAACCACTTGGAGAAAGTGATCTTCCATTGAGATTTGCTTTACTAGACTCATTTCCAGGTGTGTAGCTACTGCCATATCAGGGCTCCCAAGCTACAGAGGCCTCAACATGTGTAACTACAGTACCACTCAACTCGGCCTTTCATTTCTAAAAAAGGGCCCTAAAGGTGTTTAGATACAGGGCGCACTCAGAACTAGCTATGCCAGTGCTCATTTCTTATTCTGATCAAAAATTTAGATAAGTTTGCTTCTGTTAAATTTTTGAGTAAAAATTTAATAAAGTTTAAAGTTTTTAAGTTTTAAAGTTATTAAATTTTAAAATTATGAAGATATCAGAAATGTTTTTAATAAACCATATAATAAATAAATAAATAATCTATCTCTAATTTAAATCTATATGAGGAATGATTTAAAACATTAGAATTTTCAGATAAAACTTTTAAATTTTTTTTTTACCTCATAAATTTATTTTAATGCATAATATAAATAATTAATGCAGAATATGGCAGAAATATCTCCCAATTTTTCATTAACACTGTTACTGTGGCAGTTATGTACTATGAATTGGGTTATGGCTTTGAGTAGCAGATGTTTTACCATTTCAGTAGCCATCACAGTGTACAGAGCATCTTGCTTTTGTGACAGAGGCATATTTCAACAATGGCGAGTCTGCAATCACTTCACAGAAATTATTTTGCAGACACTTTGAACTGGATCAAAATGCCAAAGTTCAATATTAAAAAACTATTTTAGTATTTGTCAAAAATTTCTGAAGAATAAGGTTAGCTTTAAAATGTAAACATCCTGGAAGACCTTATAGTTGACCTCACTTACCACAAGTTGAAGTAATGAGACAAGCACTCTGATCTTCACAATGCTCATCCTATATACATGCTATTTCTAAAGGATTTTTGATCAGTGTGCAAGAATCTTACACTTAGACCTACAGTTCTATCCTTATAAAAATGATGGTAACACAGAAACTTAATGATTGTGATTAGAGTAATTGCCATGCATTTTTTGAGGCTATTCAGCAAAATGTTTCTCGTGACATTATTCTTCTCTCATGTAATGAAACTCAGTTTAAATTATTAGAGAGTGTGTGGACAAACAGAACTTTCCCTATTGGACTCCAAACAATCCCAGACAAATCCATGAATGATCTTTCCATAGTGAAATGCATACAGTGAAAGTCAATATTTGGATGTCATTTTTAAAAAGAAGTGAAGATGAAAAGAAACTGGTAAATATTGTTTTTTCAAATTCTGAATTTTTTTTTTTTTTTTGAATAATACCAGTTATTGTGTTATTTATGTTTGAAAAATAGGGAGTCATTTCTGCGGTACCCTGTATTTCAAAAAAGATATCAGCTTAAGAGAAGAAACCATTAACCTTTTTGTCCTCTTAATCCTACAAATCCACTCAGACCAGGAGCACCTTTAACCCCTCTAAGTCCTGTTAAGCCAATTTCATCATCTCCTCTCTCTCCTTTTAAGCCAGGGAGTCCTGGTATACCAATCAAGCCATCTTGACCTGGTAATCCAACTTCACCATAAGCTCCCTCAAGGAAAAAAAAGTTAAATGTTATTGGATTGATTTAAATATAAAAAAGAAAATCCTATTAGTAAAAAAGATCCAGTGAGTGTGTTATTTATTTAATGTCATATTTACATTTGACATACCAAATGATGCAAGAAATATTATAAATACCTGAGTTTTTGAACAAGTTATAGCATAAAACTAGAGATTTTGATCTTTTAATATAGAAAGGATAGCATTGCTCTTAAATTTACTTTATTAAAAAATAGAATTTTTTACAAAGTAAATGATACTTCTTAGATTAAAGAAATAAAATCAACAATAACAACCTTAGCAATAAATTAAAAGCAAGGTAATTTTAAATGATTTATTCATTATATGAACATTTAGAAAATTTTAATAAATTTAAAATATTGAAAAACAATAACATTTGTAAACATTTTCAGCATTAAAAATAATGCTAAATAAAATTTCCAAAACCAAACTCAAATTTAGGTCAAAAAGTAAAAAATATAAAAATGAAAAAATCACAGCAAGCACATCAAATTTTAAAAAAATACCAATTCTTTATGAAACTTTCCTTTTACATAATATAACTTATTTCATTTACTGACATTTTCTGATCATAAAAAAGTTCTCTTACAAAAAGTCCAAAATGAATAAAGATAATTTCAATAATGACTTACTGGTTCGCCTTTTCGACCTGGAAAACCAGGATAGCCAACTAGCCCTGGAAGTCCAATGTTACCAGGTCGTCCAGCAGCACCATCAAATCCTGGATCACCTGCTTGCCCTTTAGGACCCCTTATCCCTGGAGGATAAATTAGTTCACCTGAATCACCTCGAGGACCTGGTCGCCCTTCACTTCCATCTGAACCAGGAATTCCCTACATACACAGAGAAAGATAATAAATTCCAGAGCTAGAAACTTAAAATTCTTCAATAAGGCATTATAACAAAAAAGATCAAATTCACATAGAAAAAAATTCTCAATACAATCTCTGAAAAAAGTAAAATTCCATGAAATTTTACATTAAGTTCGTCACCTAACACTAAATTTTCCAGAGATGAAAAATGCATTACTGTTTAAGAAAAACACAAAAATATGTGTCAATATTTAACATAATAAAGAACATCGCAAAATTTACAGTACATACAATTTTTAGCTTATCTTTGATAACTCAGAATTACCTTTTTAAGGATAAAGTGGAATATAACTTAAAACAAAGAAACACAATTTTAATTAAATAAACATCAAAACAGTTCATTCAAAATCAAACCAATTCTTTAAAAAAACTAAACAATTCAGATAATTTTTTTTCTCAAGATAATAAATATTAAACAATCTTTAAAAGACAAAGCATATAGAGTATCTACAAATTAACTTTACATTTTTAGACTTTATTAACTTTTTAAACTATACTAGTACTAGTTAATAATCAGTTTTCAACATATGATAACTCTTTTTTTTCCCTTAGGAGATGCAGATTTGGTGAAAATATGCACAACATAACATGAGAAAGCTTAGTGTGTAGCCTGGTTTCATAGAGACAAAAACTTTAGTGCTTGAAGCATCAGGGTCTTAATCTCTTATGCAAGACTGCTGATCAGGGCATTTCCAACAGTCTGGTCACCCTCACACTTACTGATTTGATCACAAACTCCTAGCAAACACCTACTGTTACCAAATAATTTGGCATCTGAAACAGATGGGTTGATGGGGAATTGGGATACAGCAGAATTGGGATACAGAATGGGGAGCAGATGCCCATCTGTTCCCCATTCTGTTTGAGGAGAACACTACGTTTCAATGAATAAGGCATATGAAGCCTAAGCCATTAGTAAGGTTGGTGGTTCCTTTCTATATTGCATCAGAAAGTTTCATTGCACTTGAGAATCAGATTTTGTCTCTATGAATCTGGCTATACACTGACCTTTCTCCTGTGACATCCACATTTTTTGTCAAATCTGCATCCCCTAGAGAAAAAACTTTCAAAATTATTTTGTCACATTTGTTAATATCTAGTACATCTAATACACATCTTGTGACATCACATTTTGTTAATATCTAGTACAGTTTTAAAGTTATTAAAGTAATTTATTGACATCCAGCATATAAATATTTAATAGGTGCATAAATATGGCCTTGTCAGATATAAAAAGGTAATTTTAAAAAAACAATTTAAGTAATCTGCACAAAAATATGTACAAAATATTCTACACAAAGACAAGTTTATGCTTGCTTACAGGAAATCCTTTAGATCCTGGTATTCCAGGTAACCCTGGTTCTCCTTTTCTACCAGCTGGCCAATAAATCCTTGATATCCAGGAGGTCCAGGTGGTCCTAAAACAAAAATTATATGTATTTAATCCTAAGAAAAAAATATGCATTTCTTTCATTGAATATAACAATATTATGTATAATTGACATCTAAAAAATATGAGATCATACATGTCTTGAAACACAATTCTACACCATAAAATTAAAATTGTAGAAATTGAAAATCTTGCCCAATTTAAATCCAAAAGCAAGAAAACTATAATAAATAAAAATTATTAATACAACAATGAAGAATAATATTAAATTATTACTTACCAGGTCGTCCTTCATCACCAGGAGCCCCTTTAAAACCAGGACGTCCTGGTGGACAATATCCACAGTCATCACCTTTTGGTCCTTGAAGGCCTGGTCTACCATCAGCACCAGGAATGCCCGGTTCTCCAGGCTCTCCAGGAAAACCAGCTAAACCTTCAGAACCAGGAGGACCTTGTTTCTGTACACCATAACCAGGATAACCTTTTTCACCTAAAATTTACATAAAGTAATTAGAACAATAAATCCTAGGTATTGGTAAGAAAAAAATATATTTAACTTAATTGGATTAAAACTTCAACTAATACAAGATATGAGTTTTCAAAATAAAATGAATAATGCTTCATATTTATTCAAAGTATTTTAAATTGATAAAACACCCATTAAAAGTTACTGGTACATGCTTTATTTTTCTTGTCGTTTGTTGCCCAAACAGAATTTCCATTTTATTTTTAATCTCCTCATCATGATGGAACTTTTGCTTTGATAGATATTTCTTCCAGTAAACCTCCAATAAAGAAAGACATTGGTAGTATAAATTGTTTTCTTGTTCTTTATAGAAGTGTATCAGTGTTCACAGATATCCTACATTTTCTACATCATTATGAACATGCATACCATATCCAGAGACATCATATCACTATTTCATTACATTTGGTTGATTCATAATGCACCCAAAGACAAATTTTTGTGAATGTCCACTGACCACTTACAATTCACATTTAGAAAATATATGATAAAATACACAGATTCTAAATTAATGCAGTGGTTATAAAGACAATCTACTTCAAGCAGATTAAGATTGACTGGCATTTTACTTACACTGAATTTGAAGAATATACAAGAATTATTAGCAATGAACATAATTTCAACATTGATTGCTGAATTGAACATCTGTTAAAAGACTGAAACAGTCATACTGACCAGGTGAATTCAAATACCAGTAATCAGTACTTGTTTTCTTTGCACTTTAACAAAGCATTAGATGATGACGCTGATGCATTAGAAACTATGTCAATGTAGAGTGATAAAAAAAATTCTGTGACAGTACAGTAACTGATTATTATATGAAGAAGACTTTCAAATAACACTGGTTGTAATTATTTGCTTTTACTTTACCATGAAATTGGCATTTACAAACAAAAAAATCAAGATTCATCAATAGCCTTTGAACTAGCTGCAGACATAAAAAATACTGTAACTGAAATGCAAAATAACGTTGAACAAATTTTACATGAGATTTTTATTAATGTAATCATAATTTGCAACAAATCAGAAGTAGAATCAAGAATTCCTTGTCGAGTCAGCAGACAAACAAAAAGATGCAAAATCATTACAATAAACTATGAAAAATACTTTGCAGGATTTCCAATTTTATTCCTTTTTCAGTAAACATTTTAACTCAGATTCAAGAATGTCTTTTAAAACGCAATGAAAATACAGTCTAAATTTGAAAGTGCCTTTTCTGTTAAGGATTCATACTTTGAAAGTTGTCATGAAAATAAATGACAAGCTATTAACAAAATATTAGTTGATTATTAACTGTGGTTCAGAAGAAGGAATTGGGAAATAAAAAATGTGGTGGCACATTGATGCTTTACTTGCACTAATGAAATTGATTTTTCTAAAAGTGGCATTGGCCTTTTATAAAAGCGTAATGAAGATATAATCTTGAGAATACGCTATATATTATGCTGAAGTTATAAAAGTAAATGTGCACATTTATAACCTTAAATAAATCAACATAACATCCATCAGACCATGTTTCTCACAAAAAATATTATTAACACATCAATTTTAAATATAAAGTCATTACTTCGGATTAATTCAAAAGTATAGATAAAAATGCTATTACATACCAGGGAGTCCAGGGTCACCTCGAGGACCATGTAAACCATGTACTCCATCCTTTCCAGGACGACCATCCAAACCTGCAGGACCAATTACTGAAATACCAGGGGCTCCCTTAGCACCTGTCGGGCCTTGTAAGCCCGGGAAACCTGGTGTACCTCGAGGTCCAGGTATTCCAGGAAACCCTAAAGCAATAAAACTTTCTAATATAATATTCACCAAACATAAATAATCAAAATGTTCTTGTAAGCAATCAATAAAAGAATTTTACAGAATGGAACTAGTTTAAAAAATCTAGTAATAAAATGTTTTAAGTAATGAAGAAAATTAAAGGAAAAATTAAAAAATTCAATAATTAATACCATCCTCTCCTGGTTCACCCTTGAAACTTAAACCAATGGTTCCTGGTTCTCCTGGCAAACCTTGTGATCCTGGTTCACCTGAAGTCCCTCGATATCCAACTGGTCCCCTTACACCAGGTTTTCCTTTTAATAATAGTTGAAATATAAAATATGAATGAAAATCTTTTCATAAAATATTCAAAAATAACCATCACTATAATTAATTCATTTTAAAATTATAAAAATACTAAGCAAATAAAATTTTAATACATAAAATGTATGTATATATAATATTATATATGTTTTAAA
Source organism: Trichonephila inaurata madagascariensis (assembly GCA_019973955.1). Taxonomy (NCBI): domain Eukaryota; kingdom Metazoa; phylum Arthropoda; class Arachnida; order Araneae; family Nephilidae; genus Trichonephila; species Trichonephila inaurata. The sequence continues at coordinate 234,526 of BMAV01020450.1, read as the reverse complement.
ATTTTCATTTGTTGTGTTGATGTTGTGTTGTGTTGTTACATGGCTGGAAAGGGAAATTTTCTAAAATATGTCATTATGTCGAATCAATAATTCTTAAAAATTAAAACACTAATAATTACTTATGATGGTTATTGCATTTATTTTAATATTCTACTTAAGAGTAAAAAAAATATCAAGAATAGCTTCCATGATTCTAAAACTAGTAAACAGTTAGTTCATAAATAATATCATAAATTCAATGTATAGAAAACCATACAGATTTTTAATAATGTATGCTACATTACTAGTACTAAATGGTAATTTCTCTGTATCATTGAATGCAATAGCAATACAAACACAAGCAATTTAAAAAATCTAAATTTTCAAAATTTATACGCAATTACACTAAAATATGTTAAGTTACATACAAATTTGGTTAAAGAAGCAAAACAAATTAATGAAAACCATGTTTAAATCAAACACTGACATTTCTAAGTAGGTTGGAGTAATATTTATCTCCAAAAACCATATCAGACTATCTCATCTGTATCGACTCTCTTTCCTCCTTGGATTCTCTTAAGTGTATTTCTTCATCAAACAACCTAATAATTGAGATCTAAAAGCAACTTAAAAGTCTAAAAGATAAAAACATCTCAATAGATTTTTTTACTTTTCATGGACACATGGGCGTTCTTGGAAATGAACAGGCCAATTGGCTTGCAAAGGCTGCAACCAAGCGCAAAATTGACATTGCCATTAATATTCCTAAAGCATTTTACAAGAAGATAAAGAAAGAAAGAATGGTGAAGTCTTAGAACCAAGAATATCTCATTTCAAATAAAGGGAGCAAAACAAAGAAATTTTTTCCAACTATTAATAAGAGACTGTCATGCCATTCTTTTTTAAAACTAATTACAAAATAACCCAATTTCTCACTGGTCATGGTAACTTTAAAAGCCACTTGAACAAATTTAATTTAATTCTGTCATCTTCCTGTGATTGTAATATTGGTGGTGAACAAAATGTAAAACATGTGCTCTTTCTGTGTTCCAAATAAGTCAGAGAGAGAAAAATTATAAGACTGACTTTCAAGGGACTTAATATAAATTGGCTCCGAAAATTTTCACCAACTTCTTTCCACCAGAAGTGCTTTTAAAAATTTCTGTGGATTTATTGTAAATTTTTGTGATTCTTCATAACCTCAAAAAATTTTTTTCTCCTTTTTTCCTTTGTAATGTGTGATTAATACTTACTTCTGTGAGCCCTGTGTGATACCTTGTGGCACATGGGGATTTTATAATTGTTTTTAATAAGGAAAACGATATCACAGTTCAAAGTAATTAATTTTTTTATAAATATTTATTTAACTTAATTTTGATTTGCTTAATATATGTTTGAAAATATTATTAATACACACAATAACCTTTTATTATTAAAAATTAATAAAAATGTGGATTACATTAAAATTATATAAATATGATTAATTAAGTTTATTTCATGCATTATAAGAATAAATCTAATTAATTTATAAAATTTAAAAACTACTGTAGAATTCATGGATAAATAATTTTTACCACATTTAAAAATATTATTATAATAAAGAGCAGATACTATTAATAATAATACAGAAAGACACTTCATACAAAATATAACAGTTCAAAAAAAAAATTTAAATTAATTTTTTTTCCTTGAAAAGATAAATTATCAAAAAATTCAAAGATAAAAAAAGCTGCTAAATTATATTTCCAGGGGAAAAGGGAGATTTTTATGTATTTTTATAAAATTCTCTATTTATAAAATTTTTCTCCACACAACTTCTACTAAGAAAACCAAATCAAAAACAATATTATACGTTTTCTTACAGTATTTATTTCCATGCATGAAATATTTTGTGTCATATAATTAATTGTATGGTACAATATATGTATTTTTTTTAAAAATTAAATATCACCAAAAACAAAATATACTTTACATTAGATAAATAATATTCTTCCCAAAAATATTTTAAAACAAATCATAAATCTTACCTGGAATTCCAGGTACACCTCTATCACCAGGAACTCCTTGTGGTCCTCTGGGTCCAGGAACAACCTCTCCAGTTTCGATTATAATACCAGGAGGTCCCTAAAACACCCAATAATTATATTTTTATTCATTGCAAATAACATTCTTTTAAAAAAATATTACAGGGGTAATAACCTATATTTTAGAAAATCTATTAATAAAATTTGTTGTTTACTTAAAAAATTTGATATAATTTAATTCCGGAGAAGTCATAAAGGAGTATGATGTAATTATTTTACATTTTATTTTTATTCTACGTTAATTGTTTTACTTTTTTTTATAAATAATATTATCTTTTCTTTATGATAAAGTACATTATTAACACTTTTGTAATTTTTAAATACTTTTTGTGCAATACATATAAATTGTTGATATTGCTAATAATATATCAATTATATATAAATTATTGATTTTTTTTACTTTTTTGCATTCAAAAAGATGGTTACAATAAATAGCATTAAGTTATAATTCATTTAAAAAAATATGATTAAATAAAATCATCAGAATTACCAAACAGAAACAGTCATAATTTTCAAAGTCATTTTAATTAATATGTTTCTAAAATGAAATAATACTATAATTCTTTAAAATTTCAAACAAATTAGAAAAAAACTTAAAATAAGAAAATGTCTATTCTAGTAAACAGGGGATTAAGTCAGTAAAATAGAAAAAATGTACAGAAATTGAGAAAATCTACTTCAAGACCATGCAAGCCAATACACATATAGGAAAAAAGTAATATTTTTATAATGTCAAGAAATAAAACAGTTTACCGGAGGGCCTTGAAAACCAGGTGTACCTGATCGGCCAGCTTCACCCTTTGGGCCCTGCAAAATAAAAACAATAAATGATGAGTAATATTAAAATAAAATAAGTTTCATTATCACTCAATAAAATAATTAATTACAGTAATAACATGAAAAAAAATTTTAAAATTTTTATTGAATTCAATTATCATAATATATTTATTCTGTTACTATTAAACAATACATACTTTAAAAAAATATACAACACTAACATTCATATCAATGTTATCTTTATATATAAACGTCAATTTATAAACAAAAACAGATAGTGCCATACTGACACAAATTTTACAATTTTGTAATTTACTATACCTTGATTCCAGTTCGTCCATCAGGTCCAAAAAGACCAGGTTCACCTTTCGGTCCTTTCTCCCCAGATTCTCCAGGAAATCCAGTTTTGCCTCTTTTTCCCTATGTGAAAAGTTAAATACACATGAAGCTATAATTATTAAATTTAAACCTTTAATTGAAACTATCTTTTTTTTTTTGCATCTCTTCTCTCAAGTTTTTTTTATACTAAACCAAGACAATATACAATTACTTTTTTAAATAATTAGTTAAAATTTTGAAAAATAAGTATTTACTTTTTAAATATATAAATTTAGGAAGCTAGGATACAGTTAAAAATAACTTTAAACTTTACAGATAATAAAAATTCATAATACAAGCATTAAATACATACTCTAGGACCATCATCACCCCTTTCACCTTTCTCTCCTTTTGGACCAGTAAATCCCTTAGGGCCCTATAAAATATATGAAAAAAAAAATGTTTTGTTCTGAAAGCAGTTAAAAAAATCTTATCTATATGACATCCTCCCTAAACATTTATTGTTGTTTTACGCTATAATTCTTTTTAAAAACAAGGTATTATACAGCAATTAATAGCAATATAATAACAATTTTTGCACACAACTTTTAAAAAATTTACATTCAAAAAAGTTTTAATGAACCTTTTTTATAACTTTTTTTGAAATTTAAACAAATTATTTTATAATTTTGCATGCATCCATTTTTTTAAATTACAATAACATACAAACAACAATGTGTAATAAATATGATATGTTTGATCCAGCAATAACAAAGTAACCATCTACTTAATATTATAAACTATTTCTCTCTATATATATAAAAAAGTTTTATTCGTGATGCTGTAATAAATTTATTTACACATAAGGTATAGTTAGTAAAAAGTTGAATTTAACTGAAGAGGAGTGCCAAGAATGATTTGCCTCAGGGTACTCCCCCATCACCTATCAGAGCTTTTTTGAAAAATCTGCTTATGTAATGGATTGTGACATTATAGATTTCTAACACAATAATTAAAATACTCAGGTTAAAATTTAACACTGAAAAAGACAATAAAATCTCAAAACAAAACAAAAAATACACTAAAGCACAACTTTTATAAAACTGTTAAAACTTTCAAATTATAATATTTTTTATATAATTTATACATTTCTAATATCACATGAAAGGTTCTAATAAGTAGATATACAGATTTTTATAAGTAATGGAACAAATCATACTTTTTAATTCAATTTATATACAAATATTTCATACAATTACTAATGTAAGTTGCATTTATATAGTACATAGAATATCAGAAATGTTAAGATAAACTGATTAATTTAATTCAACTTTAATTAAATGAAAACAAAATTCTAATCACTATATCAATTATTCTACTTACAGCATCTCCACTCCTTCCAGCAAATCCAAGAGGACCTTGCTCTCCTTTCTCACCCTATCAAAAACGGATCATAAAATTAAAAACATTCTTAATATAATAAAAGAAAAGAAATGTATTTCATCATATTTTAATTAATTGTAAAACAAGAGCAATCAAGCATATTTTCTTCGTTAAAATCTGAAAATAAAATAGAACTCTAATTACGAATGAATTTTCCATGTTCTGAGAAAAGAAAGAAAATAAATTTTCAAAATATCTGGTTCTATAATTGAAATTATAATTCTGTAAAGAGAAAAATTTTATGCAATTTTTTAGTGCATAGAAATAAAACAGCTTTAAAAAATTTAATTGCCAAAAATTCTCTTGTATAGTAATTTCCTAACTTATTTTAAACATAAGCTGAATATTTAGCTCAGCTTATATAAATATGTGCAGACATTTAAACAGAAATAAAAAACAAGTTGATTATCTCTCCCTTAAAATTAATATAACAAAGAATAACTGTAAATGAAGTTAAAAACTGACATTTATTTTTTTCCTAATGTGTATGATTTGTAAAAAAAAATAACACAGCTTAAGTACAATTTCTAGAAATACAAACTGATAAAATTAAGTATATGTATTGTTTCTAAAATCTCACGCATAGGTGACATATGAATATAATGAATATGATTCCACTGGTTTTAAAATTAAAGAAAAGACATTGCTTTCATCTATCATAATAATAACAAAATATACATAAACATTTAAAAATTTAAAATTGAAAGTTATAATTTTAATCTGAATACATTTAATTGATATTTTCAATTTGAACATATTCACTACAGCAAAATTTTTATACCTTTTCTCCAACAATTCCATTTGGACCAGGTCGATTCTGAACCTGTTCTTCTTCTGGGCTTACTCTTTCATATTCTGATCCTGGAGGGCCTGGGGGTCCAGAAGAACCAGGACTGCCAGGTTCACCCTTTAATGTAAAGCAATTATTTAACAGTCTTTTTACAATAACATATTAATACAAACTGAAAATATAAAATAAGAAACTAACTTTTTCTCCTTTCGGTCCACCAGTTCCATCTCCTTCTGGTCCTTTAAAACCTTTATCACCAGGTCCACCTTTTAGACCCTAGATTTTTTTGTGAAAAATATTATTTGTAGTTAATCAACTTTATTTAAATTAAATAACTTGAAAAATTTTACAGAGTATCATGATACATTCCATATTTTACTTTAAGCAAAAATTAATGAAAAATCCAGTCATACTTCAACACCAGGATCACCCCGATTCCCTTTTTCTCCAGCAAAGCCAGATAATCCAATGTAACCCTATAATAACACATAAAAAAGCAAGTGTATTCCTTTATAATAAAATATACCACTCATATAAAAACGTAATTTAGGTAATGAAGTCAAGTAAAATGCTTACAGGGGCACCAGGAAATCCAGATTCACCAGGTTCTCCTTTAACACCAATAGAATTAATACCACCTTCACCAGGATCACCCTAAAATATAAACAGAGAGAGAAATAATGAATTCCAAATATTACTAACACCATTAATTTTCCAAATTAACTGCATGAAGATAAAATATTAGTTATACTAAATATTTCATTAAATAATAAATGTACAAAAAATTTTGAAAACTTTCTTATCTTACTTTCTGAGAAAAATTTTTTAAAGAAACATAGGCATAATTAAAGAACAAAATAAAAAATATTAAAAAGCATAAATAATCATGGTGAGAAAGTTTCATTTTTATTCATTGCAGAAAAATTTAAGATAAGCCCAAGATTTACATAGATTAATTTTTAATCCAAGTACTGTTCAAAATATTTTTTTGATTCTTCTACAAGAATTTATAAAATTTTCAAAAGATGAAATATTTTTTTAATCTATTTGATTTTTAATATTCATTTATATCACAGTTCTTGAATTCATAAAATTGTTGTAAATATCTAAAATTATTAATATTTTATAATCATGCAAATGCACTAAACATCAAAATATTTCACCTTTGGACCAGACGGACCAAAAGGACCTGGTTGTCCAGGTGGTCCAGGCAAACCAATTATGCCAGGTAATCCAGGTCTACCCTGGTAGGGAGAAAAAGGAAAAAATGAGTTTTTACTTTTACACACACACATACATATATATATATATTAGAATAAAATTAATAAGACCATAACTAAAATATTTATACTCTTTAATTGAACAGAAATATTAAATTTTTTAAAAAATTATGTGTTTTTTTCAAAGAAATTTAGCAAAATAATGATTAAATTTTGGAGCATGTCTTGATATCCAAAATTACCGTAAAATCCGGCCTATAACACACACTTTTAACAAAAAAAAATAAGATCAAACTTTGTGGATGCATGTTATACTCCAGAAATAAAAATGACAGCTTTAAAAATAAAAAAAGCTGAGAACAGAAAAAAATTAGACTTCTATATATATCAAAATACTGTTTGTTCAAAAGAAATGACATTCCTTAAGAACTAAAAGGGTTGCAGATCTAGAAATACACTATTTGTTCAAAAGCCTGGTATAATACCTAAAATATATGACTTCAGAACATAAGAGCATTGCTTACATATATTTTAGGTTTCTTCATACAAAAAGGGAGTGCATTATATGGCAAATATATCTAAAAATTAAAATTCAGCTTGAAAATATGGGTGTGCATTAGAAGCCGGATTTTATGGTATGTATAAGAAAATAAAATCAAAATCTTAAAAAAAAGTTTATACCCTCAAGTATTTATTCTTGGTTTATTTTAAACTAAAATGTTAATTATAATTAGTATATAATTAAAAATACTAAATGGTACTTCCACTTATAAAAAGTAATTTCCAAAAAATAATCAAAAATCTTCTGCTACACCAAAATACATTAAAATAAATAAATACTTTTCAAAAACACCAAAAATCTATTTTACACACACAAAAAGAAGTACTACGAAATGCAAGATAGGCTTTAAAAAATAAATAAATATGCTACATTTAAAATTAAGCAATGTTCTCAAAAGAAATTTTGATTCTGAATAAATTTTAAAATTCTTAATTACATTTTTACAAAGCATATTCTAACATTTGTTAAAAAGTTAATGAGCTGTACAATATAACAAATCCCATAGTTAGTACCAGACACTCTAGCATTGTTTAAATGCCAGATGTTTGGTACTAACTTTTATATCTTCAATTTTATTAGTGTATCTATACTAATAAAATTGAAGATATAAAAGTTACTTTAAAAAATACTAATTTTTAAACTCAATATATATTACATCAGTTCCATTACAACCAGGATACCCAGGATCTCCAGTAGGTCCATCACTACCTGGTAAGCCCTGCAAAAAATAAAACAATTTGCCTTTATACAGCTAAAAAGAAATCTTTATAAAAATTTCACAACATAGATATGTTTTATGATAACAAAATAAAAGAAATATACAAATGAAAAATTTTACTCAAGCATGTTCTCATATTTAATACAATATTAAGTTATACTTATTAAGAGCTCGTGACTGCTAAAATACAATAATTTTTCATCTCAATAAATCATATTCAACATTAAACTTGTTTTCAGTAATCTGAAAATTTCTTTCAAAATATAATTACAATTCTTTTCTATCAAATATACACTATAAAAATGGTATATTACAATCTCAATGATGGCATTTAAAAATATTGCACATGCTATACATCTCCATAGATATTTGCATTTCTTTAAGATAAGTGAATAAATGTTTACACCAAATAATTCAAAGGTAATTATTTAAATACATTTTTACCAAAAACATCATCATAAATTTGTAAGCATTAAGTTTGTAAATAAAATAAACATACATTTGTAAAAAAAAATTAATATTTGTCTATTTGACTGTTTTGAATTTGTTATCACATAATAGTATTTAATAAATTTTATGAGTAGTTATAAAAAACACTAGCAGATACTCATACAAAATCACAGGGGAAAAAGTAACAGTTTTCATGTAATACAAGTTATATGTAAATTTCATGTTTTAAATTTTTAAATATTTTTGTAATTTAATGTAATAATAATATACATACATGAATACCATCAGGACCATTAAAACCAGGTACACCAGGATCTCCCTAATGTAAAAACAAATATGTATTAATTCATTTGTCTTAAAAATGATTATCTCAGTATTCTTAGGTCTATTTGAGGCAATTTTTAAAAAAAAATACAATCATAATATTTGTATTCCTACAAGAATACCATTCTAGAAAACCAAATATATATATACATATAATATGATTGTGAATTTTACTAAAAACACCTCACCATATTCATTTTTTTTTTACATACATACACAAATCTGAAATTATAGTTTTTAAAGAATTAATAAAACTTGCTCCCCAATATCTAGTTCAACAAAACACTCACAACTCAAAAAAAGCTAAAGGAATTAGGAAAGAATGTAATAATATGTACATTACAGGCTTGGTCTGTGCAATATTACTGTTACTAATCTATCTCCTTGATAATAAATCCATTTCAATCTGTTATAAGATGGTCTTAATGCTAAAACATTTCCAAGCAAATGAATGTACACCAAAACAGTTGTTAATAATACAAATGATTTTTTTATATACATACTTCGCTAAATAAGTAGCATAAAATAACTCTGCATACCTTATCAAATTATAGAATGATTTTATATGGATACAAATTGAACTAAAAAATGAAGATAAGCTTTTATTTTGTAATAAATTTTTATTTTGTTGATGACATTCTCATTAAGAGAAGAATTTTCATCACATATAACTTAATATTTATCTAAAAGAGAACATAAAAAAAAAACATTTGTCGAATAATGAAATTTTTCTGTTTAGTATTATATTTATTGACTAATCAAATAGATATAAGAGCATGATTGTTGTTCCATGGATAGTTCACATTTACTCAGATAATTCTTTTAAATTTAGAAGTTTACATAAGATTTAAATTTCACTATTGTGGTCCAGTTTTTTCAAATCAATAAACACAATAACCTTTTCAAAACATCAGATAAATATGAATTATTTTATTAAAATCTAAAAAATAGTCTTTACAATAAGGTATGACATTCAGGAAAAAAAAATTTCATTATATTTTTTACAGTTTCATCAGGTATTCCATAATAAAGAAATCTGAATATACTCCTTTTCAACTTCCATTTTAATTTCAATTTGAAGATGTTTCTGCTTCAAATCAAGTAAGCTGCACTTAAAAGATGCTTCTTATTTGTTTACAACAGAAAAATTATCTTGCTTACACAAAAACATAATTTAATAAAATTTTGAAAATTTACTTTTACACTATTTATCTGAAAAAATCTCAGACAAAAGACAAGAATATGAATAGAAAATATAAAGTAATTTATTGCTGCACTTTGTTAAATTGGTTAAAAAAACTACCATAAGAAAATAAAATTTTAATCATACTCTAATTCCTTTTGGTCCAACTGCTCCAATATCACCAGTATCTCCTCTTGTACCAGGTGGTCCAAAAGGGCCTTCAGGTCCTATTTCTCCTGGACGACCAACCTGGCCTTGTAAACCAGGCAATCCTGGAAGACCCTGTAAAAGATAAAGGAAATATGAATAAGGTCAAACTTTTTTTAAATTATCTTAATATCAATTACTTATTAAATTCAAAATGAGAAAAAAATTATTCATGTACTGTCATTCCTATAATTATATATATATATACTGATTAAAGCTAAAAGTAATAACAAAAACAAATAGAACAGCAATATTTTAAAATAAATGTGAATTTTTATTTTGTTCCTAAAATTAAATTTAAAGGCCTCTAACACATTCTATATTACTAACAATTTTGAAAGGTTATTTGAATTTATTTTTTATGTATCTTAAAAACAAAATTCCAGAAAAATAAAAAATATCAGTATGAATAAAACAAGTTCATCCTCAAGTAAAATTGAATTACTTTGATAAAAAAATAAATATCATACCATGTCAGTACAATATGAATTTGATCTAACAAATATAAAGATTTATGTTGCGATTTGTATGTATATATACACAAGGTGTCCCAAGTACAAATTTGGAGGAGAAGCAGAAAACATTATTAGGAATCAAAATCACATAGGAAAGCAAAGGCAGAAACAAATAGGTGGCATTGTTACATTTAATTACATCAGAATCTTTGTTAAGTTCAATGTCAGTATGTGTGGTCTCTTCATTTCAGATGCTGACTGAGTGCAGTGAACATAAATCATTTCATGAATATTAAACTGACATAAATGTCCATTGCCTATAGTCAAGAGCAGTAGCCTCCAAACTACGATATGAGTACCCCCAAAGGTATGCCAAAGAAGGCTCATGATATACATGTGTGTGTGGGGTATTTATATATAACATAGGTTACCTAAAATTATTAGTTTCATTTTAGGATGTGCAAACAAAAAGTCTGCAAACCACTGGCCTAGAGAATGGAGATGGATGTACTGTACATCAAATGTGCAATCAGTTACATCAGAACCTTACTGGAACATCAATTTCTCACAGCGAGGATCCAAGATACTAGACAAATACCTCCTGTGAAGATTATACATAATTTTGTACTTTTTGTAGTACATGAAAAATGTTTACATCATTTTCTGCTGTTGCCCTTCATATGTCTTTATCTCAATTTATCCCATCCAAGTAATATTTCTGCCCATGCTTTCTTACGAAATTATGATTCCTAACAAAATATTCCCTACCATTTCTCTGAGTTTGCCTAAAGTTTTGAGTGTGTACAATATTCCAAAATATTACTAATATCTGATTAGCCATAAAGTGTAATGTTATCATGGTACTTATGTATTAGCGTAACCACAGTAAAATTTATGCTACACAAATCACTCCATATCAAAACAAAGATTCTTACATGTTTTATTTGAAATTAACCAACCAGTCAGGAAAATGGCATAATTCACATTGTGCAAATTTAGCTATAGCAACACTAATATGCAAGTACCACAGTTATTACAGAAAAACATCATACCTAATTTTTAAAAATGTTTACTGAAATTAACAATTACTAGAAATTATTATTGTTGTTGTTAGAGCAATTAAAATACATTTGACTGAAAATTTGAAAAATAAATGCAGCAGATAAATGCAGTTAAAATAAAGCAGTTACATGGTCTAAATATCAATAAGGTAATAGTTTTTTTAAAAAATTTATCAGGAAACAGATCAATTTGACTACAAATAAAATACATCAAACATTTTTTTTTAAAGTTTCAAAAAATTACCACTTTAATAGAACATGACAATATTATTAAAAAGTATTTTACTGAAAAAGTAAAGCATAAATTAATCTACACAAAATTATTATTATTATTATTTTCAGCTATACTTACAGGTGGGCCTTTTTCTCCAGTACAAATACATGGCTGTACAGTACATCCTTTACATGCCTGAAATAAAATAAAAATAACTTTAGCAAAACTAAACCATAAAGTTGTTAAATAAGCTGCATATATAATTTTACCACAATTAACTTTACATCAAAATTAGATTTAGAAAAGAAATTAGCTCTATTTCCCTATTTAAATAAATGTTCAAGTCTTTTGATTCCTTTTAAGAAGTAAAAAAGGTTTGTCTTCTTTATGTCTTATTTATATTTTTGCATGTATAATATATAAGGAAGATTGCATGATAAATGGTTACTAGACTAATTAGTAGGTACATAAAGTAGTGAATAAAATGCAAAATAAAAAGATTTGATACTAATTCTAAAATCAAAGTTGAACTAAATAACTCATTTGTTGATCAAAATAATGCATAATCATTTTAAAATCAAATTCAAAATTTTAAATAAAGAATTTTTAATACTTATGTATTAGTGTCACTGCAGCAAAATTTGTACCACGTGAATCACGTCATTATATTAAAACTACCAAGATTCTTACACATTTTATTCAAAGAAAAACTATTCAAATGGCGCAATTTTGGCTGCAGTGATGCTAATATATAAGTACTGAATTTTTTTTAAGTCCAAAATCTAAAAATAGATTTACCATACACTTAGAACAACCATTTAATAAGCATATTTTTAACTTTCCCTATTGTGGAACTAGTCTGATATCATGGGGCAAACACATCGCCAGACAATAAAAATATCTAGGTAGCCATATTGTAAATGTTATCGCCTATCTTGGCAAACACAAGGCGCGTAGCCTCATGATATCAAACTAGTATGTAAAGAAAAGATTATAAAAAAGTTAATTATCATAGGTTTCAAATGAAACATTTGAAAAATATCTCAGGTTCAGTTAAAATTAATATACAGCAACTCCTATGTTCATTTTAGGTATCAAATAGAGTTTAATCACGGAAAGAACTCTAAAAACTTGTAAAAAAAAGTCTAGATATTACTCAATTATAAGAAAAATAAGCTCACACATTTAAAACAAAAATAAAATTATTAATTTTAAAATAGAACAAACAATTGAATCTAACAAATTTTTTATCTACTCACAATTCCTCAAAAGGGAATTTTCATACATTACTATAAAATTTGATGATTTCACTAAATAATTTAATGATTTATATATAAATAAAAAAAAACCAGCAAACTCAAAATAATTACAGGAAAATTTCTTGTAATTCAATGTTTATGTATAAAAAAACATTTATATTATTTCCAAAGTATAAATGAAAATTCTTGTAAACTAAAAATCTATGTATTACTACCATGTTTTCCTGTATATATAATCCATGGATTAAGCATTAAAAAAGCTTCAAATATTGTTGTGCATATCCCATGCTGCCGTTGATAATTTGATAAAAAACAGTCTCCATCGGAAAAGCTTACAACGAAGTTTTGAAAGAAATACTGTTTATGTTTTAGAAAACAAATAATATTGGTAAAATCCTAGGAGAGCCCACACTCTTGGCGACAAACCGAAAAAAGCGCAAATCCAGAACAAGATGGCACCAAGCGAACCCGACAATGGCGGCAAGTAAATATAGCGGGATAAGGTGGATGTGTGATGAAAATATACGTAAACAATACAGAAATTAAACATTTAAGATGAAAAATATAAAAACAGCACTAACTTTCTTACTGCTGATCTTTTCCGAGTGGAGGGTACAGCGTAACAACAAATTTTAAAAAAGCCTTGAGGGTCCCATCACTAAGCGAATGATCGTGTGGAGCGCGCCGCTATATTTATTCTGCGAGATAATGGTCAAACATACCTTCGATGTGGCTGGTACGATTTCGAACAGCATGCATATTCACACCTTTTTTCGACATCTCTATTCAAATCCATCCAAAACATTCTTTCATTTGTATAATCCCATTCGCTCATTACATTTAGGACATTCATAACTTGAAGCAATCAATCCTTCTTTCATATACCATTCAGTCAATTCTTTACCTTTCATATTCAACTAAGTAAAAAAATTCTAAGATATATTCACTCAAGCATACTTCCAGCCCAGTACTCAACAAAATGAAATTCGAAATGTCCGTGGACAAAATACGAAAATTCCAGAAATAGTTAAGTTTACCATATCTAGTGTATCAAAGTAGGGTTACCAAGATGGCGCAATTATCGCCTACCAAAATAATTCGCGCCAAGGGTGTGGGCTCTCCTAGGACCCAACCCAATGGATGTTCTGGAAACATGCAATATTCCTGCAAATACTACAGGAAGTGGAAGACCTTCATTTACAGTAGTTTTATGCTGAACTGTAAATGGTTTGAAATTACCACTGATGCTAATATTTGAGAGAAAAACTCTCTCAAGAGAAAATCTTCCTAAAGGTGTTGAAATTCGTGTAAACGAGAAAGGCTGAATGTACGAAGAATTCATGTCATGGCAACAGGGCATCTGGCGAAAATGAAAAAAACTTTTATTTCATCCTAATGCTTTTCTAATTACAGACACAATGTAAGCATATCTCAGTAAGAATGCTAAAAATGCCCAGACCTCATCTGCAAAAATTGTAATAATACCGCCAAAGAAATTACAGCCTTTAGATGTTGAAACTAACAGATTATTTAAATCAAAAGTTAGGAAATTATGGGAACAATGGATATCTGATGGAAAAAGAATTTTACAAAAACAAGAAAATTGAAGCCTGCATCCTCTGAAAATGTCTCCAACTATGTTTTGAAAGCATGGAATGTCTCGGAAACTACAATAAAAAATGTGATTCGAAAAGGAAATATTGATGAAGAAAATGACTCTAACAAGGAAGACTTGTTATCTAGTGACTCAGATAATATGTTAAGTGAGGATGACTGAATTAATTCATTTCTGAATCTGATGAACCAGATTTTGAAGGTTCTTAATTATTATTAAAAAAACTAAGCTGTCATTCAAGATGTATGTTTTTATTTTGATAGATGAAATAGATGTTTTTCATAATAAAAATGTTTTTTTTTCTGTGTAACTTATTACTTATATTTTTAATCATATTCCATATTTTTTTATTTTACATGACACTTCCATTATCCACAGTATATATTTTGGATTACTCAATGTAGAAATTGCAGTGGATTATACAGTGCTGTGGATCATGCAATGTTTTTTTCTTTTTTTTACTTGAAAAAAAGGCTTTGTGGATAATATGCCGCTGCAGATTATAAACAGGAAAATATGGTACATAGCAAAATAGTTTTTAATCCTTTAAAAATTTTTCATCATATTTGTAATGGTGCTGCCATCTATACATGTAATAAGTAAATATTTTCTACTTAACTCTTAATTATATTCATATTATTAGGACCAGGTACTTATGTATTATCACAACAATCACCAACTCTATTAATAACTTGCAAAGTCAGCAGCCCCGATTTTCTATGTATTGGCAACCATGTGCTTCATTTCATATTTTTTCACCAATAGTTTTCAATAGTACTTACGTACCTAGGACTATTAACAACAATCAAAATTTCTTAACTTATTAAAATCTTATTTCTTCAAATTAAATCTCAAAAACAATCGAGAAACATGAAACTGAAATCGAGGAATGCAAAATTGAAACCAAGAAAATGGGGTACAGGGTTCAATTAATCAAATAAATAAATTCAATATCACTTAATTGATATTATAAGCAAATAACTGAATTTGCTACATGCAGAATTAAGTAGTATTAATGCTTAATTTGACATAAAATCAAACTGGTAGGTTAAGAGCAAAGAATTGGTCTAGACAGAATGTATTAAAAAGTAAACCTTTTATTATAATTGGTTTTTAAATTTAATTTAAAATATTTGTTTTGTATCAATTATAATAAAAAATTAAGATTGAAAAAATATGCAAAAGGTATCAATTACAACACACAATGAAATAATATAATGAAAGGAGATATTATAAATAGTAATTACAGAAATTTATTATATTTCAAGTTTTATTTGTCTTATTTTCAAAAATATATTTTTGGAAGAACACAGGATAAATCTTACGTGTTATGGCTGAGTGTAACATATATTCAAGTTCAAAAGTGTGTGGACTGCATCTACCTGATGCTGGGTGTGCTGTTGGTTTTCTTAAAAGAGTTCCAGAGAGGTCCATTAAAAATACTTTATTTACACTGCAAGGCAGTAGAGCAATGATCTCACTCTCTGCCTGCTAAGTTCCGAGTGTCCGAAAAAGGGCATTACATCATAGGGATGGGGGCATGACGTCACTCCACCCCTGAGCCATTCAAAGCAGGGCTATTTTTACAACCCTTAGATTGTGTTCATTGTATTATCCTGAAAATTAAATTTTTGTTTATTTAAGTCCTGAAATGGTGACTTTTTTGCTGACGATTCAGATTCTACGATTTTCTTCTCTACTCTTTGTTTCCTTAAATAAAAAAAATCTATGGTCAGGAGGTTCCCCAATATTTCAAAAAGTTTTGCCATTGAGCTCAATGGCTTACATTTTGTGAGAGTATGAAGCAACAAGGACAATTTTCCCTTTGTAAATATTCTTCTAGTTCAATAAATATCCCAAAATATCATCAACACTGGTTACAGGTTTTGTGCGATATGGAGCAACAAAGGCTATCAACCTTTGTATCTACTCTGATCAAATGTTATTTACACAGAAAACACACTTGTTGACAGAATAGGCGAATTCATCAATCAATTGCACGCATTAATGGATTGTAATAAAGTTTGAATAATTTTAATAAAGGTTATTGTTTCCTTGATCATTATTATTTTAGTTTAAAATATATCAAAGCAGAACATACTTAAATTTGCCGCACAAAAAGGCCTAAATGTTTTGTTGATTCAAAATAATGCTTAATTTAAATTTGATTGATTGTTTGATCAACGGCGGAATTCTAGCTTCCATTTACACAAAGATCTTTCAAGGATATGTAAGCAGCTGAGAAAAAAATAGATAATAATAGCTGAAAATGCTACTATGCATTATGAATCTATGCTACTTTCAAATACATTATCTTAAGAGTATATTTTATCTTCGCTATCAACCAAAGGGTACGATGGGGAAAAAGCTTTACAAAAAGAACAAAAAATTTTGTGAATAACCCCTTTAAGATTATTGGTGTTAGCTCTGAGGCCAAAGTTATGTTTAGAATGATAGTAAATTTTCTGTTACCGATGTTTCTTTCCTATTGCTATAATAATTAAAATTAACAGAATAATAAAATTTAGATGAATTTCGGAAATAGTAGATCAATAGATATGACTCTTCATGGCTTTAATTTGATATGGGTTTCTTTTTTTCAATATCATCGTACTTCAAAGCAACATAAGACTATAGGAGAAGAATCTTGCAATTTTGAACCTCGGTCAGTTGATGAAAACTGACACTTAATATGGCGCCCCTCTCTCCTCATGGCTCTAAATTAAAATTAATGACGTTGAACTGAGCTCATTGGCTTTTATTACACAACTCTTTTAGCAAAAACTTTTGCGAGTTGCATCTGGCATTAGTTGTAAAATAGTTTCGTTTTGACTAAGCAAATCGTGTTCTTGTAAAAAAAAAAAGTATTATCGTTACTTGAATAGAGAATATGAAATAAAATGAGTTAAATATAAATAATTACAACACCCGTAAAAAGTTCAGAGAAATATACTATTCATATTAAGTGCTAATATTTATTCATCGATAAAGAGTAACTGGGAGTTTTCACATAAACTTTTAATTTATGAATCGTAACAAGTAGTGTCTTTTTGATTTCGTATTCAACTGATTTAATTAGAAAAAAAAATATATTGTGCTTCCGATATGACGTTCATGCTAGTACCACCACCGTGATCAACAATAAATATCACTCAGCTGACAAGTGGCATTAATAAGAGGGACGTGACTAAACAACTGAACTTGTACAGTAGTGAGTTTATTATCGTCTCGTATACCACAAATTTTGAAAATAACTGTCTTTAAATTATTACTTAAGGTACTAATTAATTTAAAATTATTGCTGATCACCTAAAAACAGATCCCCATAAAAAATAGGAAAAAAAATAATTAAAATGTTATAACGTCAGTCTCAAAGAGAGAAAAGAATCGTGGGAAAAATGAAATGTGTTTTGAGAATTCTTCCATTAAACTCGTTTACACTTATGAAACTCAAAAAAGACTGTAAGCTCGTCTAATCGAGTGTAAGTAAAGTAAACTAAGAAGTTCGAATATTAGTCAGTAACTATTTTATAACCGGTCTTTCATAGAATCCATTTCGACTTCTATATGGATGACATTTTAATCCAGAAACGATCTACAGAACCATTCAAAACTAGTATTACATAGGTAGTTGGTAGCGCGATGGTTGACATTAATGATGGTTGACTCTTCTACAGATAACCTAAACTATTTTCGTAATGTGTTTTCTTCTTTTGAAGTGACAAAATAATTACTTTTGAGCAAAGATTGAACACAAAATTTATCTGAAAAACTCAATAACTAGACATAAAGGTTAAAAAGATTCCCATAAATTTAGTATTTAACAATATTTTTTAAAGCAGTTTAGTTTTGCAGCACAAAATATTAATAAGCTGCGCACAAATTTCATGCAAAGTTTTGCAAAGAACAGTTTTATAACCACCAAGATATATAAATATATAATCAAGTTTTTAAGACAAAATTTGAAACATGAATGTAAATTATAACCAAAGGATTAATTTGTTTTTCTTACTCCTACTATTACACATGGTAACCCGCTAGTATTAAGCTTTAATTGTAACGTTATTATATTGTAGAGTTTAAACGACTTCAGTAAATAACCTTCAATAAAATGGCTGTTTTATTCAAAAATTTTAAATAGAGCAATAATTTGATCCAAAAATATGGTAAGAAAACCAAATTATGAAGAAATAATTCTCGAGGTAAACATCAAAACCTCACAACCTTCATAAAATTCTTAGTAATTTAATTATATTTCTATTCTTCTTAAATTCTGGATTACTATAAATTTAATTAGTTGTTAATAAATAATTTTTTTATTAGCTGTATTTTGATTCAATAGGCTCAATTCGTCTGTCATTTCATCATGTGACAGTTATGTTCACAAAATATGAATGCTTACTAATAATTGTTCTAACTCGCACTGAAAATATAGCAATTCTAGAATGTGCGTTTTTATTATTGTTGTTAGTTACATAGTTGTCACGTGATCTTGATTGATTGAATGATTATTAACGTCGCATTCGAGGAAACACGAGAGTTATTGGCGACAGACCTCGTAATTTCGCGCAACTGGTGTATGAATCCTATGAAAATATAGGAAGTGAAACACGTCAAACCGCAAACAGAGCTAACACATCTTCTCCGTTCCCCTTTTATTTACGTAACTGCCATGTATGGCTGAATTGAGTCTATATGAATTATAAGAGAAAATTGTCATTGCTATAACATTTTTGGAAAATAAGTTCATTATTATTAAAATCAGGTATTGGAAAATAAGTCAGGTACAGATTATTAGTAGCTGAGACAATAATCCTTGCTGGTTTAAGAGCTTTAAGAAATCAGGGGGCAACCCTGATGTTTCACGATTAACCTGTTTAAGTATTGTCAATTGATATTGAAAAGAAAGTACAACGTCAGATTCTACCATATCGTTGAAATTTAAGATTACAAAAACATTGTTTAGAATAAATAACTAATTCAAAAAGATGTTTTTACTGTATTCAACAATTAATGATGAAATGTTGTAAATTTAAAATTAAAAATTGCTCCAATTCATAATACAAAGAAAAATTAATTACCCTTATTATATTCTATCTATTATTCTAATAATACATGTTCATACTTCAAAAAGAAGAGAGTCTGCAGGAAAATTGATTAATGAAAATCGCAAAATATACGTTATATTGAATAAATAATCTTGTATAAATAATCTTAAATGAAATTAATGCTTCTTTCCCAAATTTTAAAAGAAAATTTCAAACTTATTTATTCTACTGGAATAGACAAATGGATTTGACTCTATATTGGTTCAGTTTCCATAGTAAAAAAAAATTATCTGTCATATAAATCCTTTTGATATTGTTCAGCTTTTTTCACATTTATTGCTTTAATATATATATGCGTTCATTATTTTCATTTAAATATATTTGCTTTATAAAAAAATTTCAATTATAATATTCGAAAACATAAGTTGGATAAAAAAAAGTGAAAAACTTCGTTGGTTCATTAAATTGCAAATAAACTTTAAAGTTATTTTTCCCCTTGAGAGAGATATTTTCCCATCTTTTTCATCCATTGTCAGTTTAATTAATGTATATATCCAACTCATCATGTGAATTAAAATGAAAAGAAATTAATATATTAAATAAAATTTATTAAGATGTCTTTCATCTTGTTATTACGTATATGATTTGTCTTATTATTTTCATTTTTCGTCGATAGTACCTTACTGTTGCTAATTTTGTCTTACTGAATAGGAATCACAACACTGCGAAGGAACTTCCTTTATAATGCATTTTTAGTATCATCATATTTTGGAATTCATGGATGAATATCTATCTAAAGTAAAATAAAAACCAATTATTCATTTTTCCACCGATGATCAAAAAGAACGAGAGCTTTTTGATAAAAAAAGGGGATAATAATTGAAAATAACGAAGAGACCTTGTCTTTATTAAATGTTGCTTGATAAGGAAACAAATATTTGATTGTGAAATAAATGCTCATTTGTCTAAAGTATCATGAACTAAGGCAGTGGCATAATGTATACCTACGCCAGGGGAGGGGCAGGATTCTAGGAGCCCAAATTTGACTGATAACAAATACGTATTTAAATAATTAAAAAATATTAAAGGCAAAACCTCTGACTTTGTAGGAGGAGGCAGTGGCGTAACGTGCATCCTCGCACTGTGGGGGGAGCAGGAGTCTAGGGGGACAAACAGAACCGATCCTAAGGCATCGGCCGCCCGCGTGCCAAGACCTAATGTGCCTCCCCTCAGGAGAATTTTTCCTATTTTGACTAATACTTAACGTTGACCTTACAAACTCATCTACCTGAATAAGAATAAAAAGTAAAACAATAAAATACAAATGACACAAAAATCACTTCTTTCCTCTATTTTATTTCTCTAAATTGTAAGACTACTATTAAATTGAAAACTTTTAATTTCTCCTAATGCATATTGAACTTAAACACTACTGTGTCTTTGGTAATAATAACAATATTAGATATTTTCGTAAAGTAACTTTCGCAAAAATCATTTTTGAGACGCCTTTGTTAAGCATCGATCCACAGTGAGCCGCCGATGAGTAAGAAAACCTTTTCTATTGCGGTATTGCAAATCTGCCATGAATTTTTCTATCATATGAAAGATGTGTGTAAAGAGTAGACATTAATGGACAATGTGGACAACATACTGTGCAATAATACTATTTTTCTTAAACTATGCTACGCTGTCAGGAATCGGGAATTATTTTGATTTTTCAATAACTATTTAAAATTCGGCATATTTATTCGACTTATAATAAGTTTTAATTTGAGATTTTCGTAGAGAAATTTGTTTGATTGATGGAAATGAAGCCGGCGGCCGCCAGTGTGCGGTGCACGTGCAGCCCACCTGCTAAGATTGGCCCTGGGCCCAAAGCCTAACTGACGCCAAGTACGTATTTAACCAATTCATAAAAAAAAAGGCAAAACCTGACTTTGCAGGAGGGGGGGCTAATATTCTCCGTTACTTATTGGAGGGGGGGGCTTGTATTCTTCTTTACGTCACTGAACAAGGTACATAGAATAAATATATCTGACAACGTAGAATAAATAGAATAAAGACAACATAGAATAAATATATCTGAGATTTTTCGTTTCCGCTTATTTTAATAAAGAGAAAAAGAAATTATACAACTTCAACAAAATTGTCGATTTCAAACGTTCTATATCCTACCTTAAGCCATCCAAGAAATGCACATGGTTTAATTATTGTACCATTGATTATTCTGAGCATACAAGTTGAATGCATCCAAAAAAACTGTGTATTGAACCAACTTAAGTGCTTAAAGCAATCTCTCAGTCAAAATTTAAGAGGACGGAGGCGTGGGAGGAGGGAAGAAACACAGATCTGATTAAATGGGTGGAGAAGTAAATAAAATTTAATCCTTGAAGAAAGGGCCGTATTTTTTGAACCCTAATGGATCAGCTATATTTATGATCGATCATCAAGGTTCTTCAACAAGCCTTGAAAGCTGAGTAATTTTCTAGTACAGAACTCTCTTCAATGTATTCGGCCTTAAAAAGTTAAAGTCTCATTGCAAATTCACTCCACACTGAGAGGAAATATAAATAAAACTAATCCAAAAGATCAAACGAGATTAGAAACTGAACTCTTGGCGACGAAGCAAAATGAAAAACGGAAATAAATAATTCGAAAAAAAAAAAGGAGAGCGTGCGAAGATTCGATTCATTAACTTGGCATTTTATCCATCAACGAGGCCAATTATTTCAAAACGACAGAAATGAGTAGTTTTTCCTCAGCCGATGTTCTATTGGTGGAGATTTTTTGGAGAAAAAAAATTTAAAAGGACATTATGACTCATAACTAATGAGTTCGGCTTAAGAAGTTGTTTACTGCAATATCTCGGTGCCTCTGATAAACGTCTTCGGTCGGACCATGTGACAAGTGGAAGAACAAACAGCTTCCGGGACAAGCACTCAAATTTGAATCAAAAGTCATAAGGAACATCCCTCGTGCCTCTTGTTTGATGTTCCGCTTATCCGCTTGTCACAGTGTAGCAACTTGTGAAATGTGTGGGTGGGCTTCAATTAAAAGCATTCCTAAAGTCACAACAGTTATAGTGAAGAAAAGCAGGATTATTTTATTTTCAAGTTAATTAATAGATTCAATAATTTTTAAACTATAAATATTCCAGGATATATCCCACCCAATTTCTCTGAATTTAAAAATTGAATCAAAAAAAGAGGGGAGGGGGGAATCAAGCAGAAGAAGAACATTTTATTTGCTTTAAAATCAAATAGAAGATAGCTAAAATTATTTTTAAAAGTGAGATATAATTATTTACTATTCACTTTATTATGGATGAGCCATATGTGCTCAACGCAGTAGGATTCATTCTCAACCTCTTACAAGAAAAAAAAAATTGTTTTCCCTAGATAAAAAGAAAAACGTTTCAATTTTCATTTAAAATAATAATAAGCACTTTTACAGTGATTTGAAAATCTAAATCCAGCGGGGAAAAAAAGGAACAATATGAAGTTTTTTTGAAAGAGTATGTGTTAAAAGACATCTTACTGCAGGATTTTATGGGAAGTTTCTAATTTTTCATACTCCATAGCTCTTATCCTTGAAAAGTGGGTTCTTTTAAATATCAGCGACTAAGCACAATCAAAATTAGATTTCTGGGAAATCTAGAATAGAATCAACAACAACAATAAAAAAAAAGGTTTAAATTTTAAAAGAATTTTTACTTACGAATCTTGCTTTTAAGAGAATAATTGTACTCATCCTTATATGTAAAAAGAACTAAGCATTATGTTGGTATATTATCATTATAATAGTATTTCTATTGATTTGAAGAGTATTAAAAACTGGAAGATTATGTAAAAACGTTTAAACTTTTATTGAAAAGTATTTAAAACCGTAATATCTAAGGGCACATGCTGCTTTCAAATTCTAAGGAAGCATGCCTTTTCTGTGAATATTTTAGTGATGTTTAATTTTCCTTTTTCGTAATGAATGTCATTTCTTTTCTCATTGGTTTAAAATAAGGGGTGTAAAAATTAGATATTTAAATGATCAATCGGAAGGAACTCCATTCACACAGAATTGTTCCTCATACCAAACAAACTGAATTTCATACTGCTCCACATACCAAAATAAACTCAAAAAAGTATTGATAGTGTCTATATTCCTTTTATCGCTTACTTAAAAAGAGCAGCATTATCATTTTTGTGTTTATAAACATTTTTTTTAAAAAATCAAAAAATTCATAAAATATTAATTGCATTTTATTTACACTTTAACATAATTAACTAAAATGGAAATAAAGATATTTATTGGTGAGTAATTTATTTTATTATATTTATTAGCATTGCAATTATAAACAATGAATTTCATTTTAAATCTTTATATCACAAATGGAACTTTGATTTTTACTAAGCTTCCCAACAAAAAACAATTGCTTGCTTACATCAGCAGTACAAAAATTAGTATTATCAAACTTGGTTTGGGTAAATGATGTATTCTTTGTTCATATAAGAATAAACATTTCATTTTATTTAAGTATTTACGAGTCAGAATTTTTTAGTGTTTTTTAATTCAGTCAAGATGTTAAAAAATTTTAATTTGTAGATCAGAATTAACTAAAATTGTCGGTTTGACTCAAAACATTTATAGATAACCAACATACTATTTGCAAACAAGTCAAAGGTACTAGTGAAATGTATTGTAAAATGTTGATTGTTTAGATGCAAAGTTTCGAAAATTTACAAAATCTGTTAATAAAATGAGGTGGAGAAAAAATGACAGTAAACAACATGATTGATAATATGCATTACCAATACTTAATATTCCCTTATCTTATCTTCGAAACCTTTACTAATTTTAATCAAAAAGACAGCTCAAAAAATAATCTAGGATATGGTTTAACAATTTTTAAATATCGCGCATACGATTTTTTTTTTAATCACAATAGTTAAATAAAACTAAAGAAGCCTAAAGTAATAGATCATCTGTATGTGCATCTGTATATGAATCCAATCAACACACACATACACACAAAAACTCTAACTCTCTCTCATACAATTACAATATAAAAACTTAATTTTAATTTGTCATAATGCCCGAACAATATAAATTCGAATTTATCTCAAATATTAATCAGTGAAATGTATTACTAGAACTACATTTCACACACACAAATCATTCTAAAATATTACCAAAATAAATAGTTAACTTTTAAACAAGTCACATACTAAGGCTCAAATCTGAATTTTTTTTTCTAAATATCGTTTTGTTACATGTTTAGTTGTATTCTTACTATTTATCAAACTCTTTAATTCCTCTATAATGTTACAATGAATATAAATTACATTTATGAAAGCGCGTTTTGCTATATGTTATTAATTTACATCCACAGATTTAATAAGAACTTGTGTTGTAAAATACTGTACAACAGTACTTCTCAAACTTTCCATATTTCCGACCCAATTTTCAGCACGTCCACCCATCCCCCATCAAACAACTATGTATTTAATGCAAT
This sequence comes from Trichonephila inaurata madagascariensis, assembly GCA_019973955.1. Lineage (NCBI taxonomy): Eukaryota > Metazoa > Arthropoda > Arachnida > Araneae > Nephilidae > Trichonephila > Trichonephila inaurata. The sequence goes on along the minus strand of BMAV01020450.1, from coordinate 209,313 downwards.
AATAATGTACACTGGCCTCCAAAAGTTAAGGAACGACATGTTTTTCGAAGCTCACAGTAAAAAAAATGACAGTAACAATAAAGTTTATAGTTTATATAAATGATGAAAACGAACTTTATACAAATTTATGCAAAAACAATAGCTACCACTTTTTTAAATAGGAAAGAACAGATATATATGAGTGAGGGGAAAATATGCATATATCAGGCTTTCGTAATTACGCATGTAACTTTTGTTGATTTACAACTTTTGTTAGCAGATTTGTTGACAATAGGCAGTGGGGTCTCGCAATGTCTGAGAGGATTCGTTTAGGTGGAGGGCAGTCGGATGGATGGAAATGGGGTTGTCACAGGCTGATGCTGCTAAGCGTCTTAATGTGTCTCGTAGCATGGTCCACCGTCTCTGGAATCAATATCAAACCGAAGTATCTGTGTCCAGAAGACATGTTCCAGGCCGACCATGAGCTACAACACCTGCAAGAGACCGTTTTATCGCTCTTTCGGCCCGAAGGAGAAGAAGGATTTCTGTGCCAAAACTTGTTGCAGACCACTCTGTAGCATCAGGGAGAAGAATATCCGTTAGTACAGTGCGAAGGCGTCTTCACAATTCAGGTCTCTATGCAAGATGACCAGTTGTGTGTGTACCCTTCAACAGACGACAGAGAAGGGCTCGCTTATCTTGGGCAAGAGAACAAGTTTCCTGGACCAGACAGCGATGGGCTTCTGTACTCTTTACAGACGAGTCCAGATTCACACTGGAGAGCGATTCAGGACATCTGCTCATCTGGAGGGAACGAAGCACCAGATATCAATCCAACACTGTTGAAACAGACAGTTACCGAGGTGGTGGAACAATGGTTTAGGCAGGGATCTCATTCGGTGGTCACACTGACCTGCATGTGTTCCAGGGAGGAACTCTGATTGGTGTGAGATATCGGAATGAGATCTTTGATCCATATGTCCACCCGTATGCCGGTGCAATTGGCAATAACTTCATTTTGATGGATGATGATGCACGACCTCTCCGAGCTGTAATTGTTGAGGAATATCTTGAGGGTCTTGGTTTAGAGCGAATGGAATGGCCAGCTCGATCTCAGAACTCAAATCCGTTAAAGCATCTTTGGTACTATCTTGGTAGACAGTTTGCTGCTTTAAATCCTCCTCCAAGGTCTTTAGGAGATCTAGAACAAGACTTTCTCCGTGTCTAGTCCTCGCTTCCCATTTTGGTAACCGACAAGTCAATGGACAGCATGAAGATTCGATGACGCCAATGCATTCAAGCTAGGGTGGGCATATCCCTTATTAAAACCCTTTTTTGTTATGTTTCTATGACATTTTACCACATAAAACTGTGATTATTTTTTACAAAAATGAAATTTTCCACCAAGATTGTCTCTCTCTTTTTTAATTGTTGTTAATCCTTTTTGAATTTTTATTATGTAAACTTCTATCCTGCAGTCAATACATAACTGTTTTGTGCATATGTCATTCAAAATTTGGTGTTTCTACATTCATTCATTTGCAAATAAGGCGCAAAAAACCGGTTGTTCCTTAACTTTTGGAGGCCAGTATATTTCGACGCTAAAGCTACAATGCGATTTTAATATAATAAACGGCACATATTATCTACATACGTATTACATTTTGATTATGACCAGCCTATGGAAGTGACTAGTAATTACTAAGCTAGCTTTTAATTTAGTATTGATAAATTAATTATTAAATACTTTTGCCGTACTGATACATTTATAACTATCTTATATCAGTGTGAATATGTATTTTATTTTGCTTCCTTTCAGTAAACTAAAAATTATTTTAAACTTTTATTTTGGACTTTTTGATATGCTTTCGCCCCCACGTAGGGTCATCATTCCCCTGGGGAAGACAGAAGCTCCACAGTTTGAGAAACGCTGCAGTACAATAGAATAGTTATCGGCAAGTAAAAAAGAAATTTATCCTTTAAGCAACTCCATAAAATGCAAATGCTTTTTTTTAATTTTACAATTCCTTTCCTTAACATAACCTAACATTCTCTTTATACATATATAAGCTTAAATTTTACCCCATTGCTTTATCGCTGCAGGAATAATATAAATAGTTTTCTAGAAGTTCGTTGATCCACTTTTCCCTAACTTATTCAATTAGATTTCATCAACAACTCTTTTAAATATATCTCCTTGACTGTTTTCTTAATCATTTCAACCTTCCTTTTTATTGTTTACTCTCTAACAAAATTTCTCACAGAGTTGTTTAATTTCTCTTGTGCTTTGTAACTTTTAAACACATTAAGCATCAAAAAAACAAACACAAATACTTATACAAATATATCTAAATTTACCCTTCAATTATAATCTACCGTATACATGCATCGGTTTATTGAATTTATATTATCTGTTTTACTAAAAAATTCCTCACTGTATAGTTGCAGAGATCCAGATTATTTGAAATATGTAATTTCGATGATAAAACCATATTTATTAGGTTAGTCGAATAGTCAGAATTACAAATTTGGGACCATTAATTTGGTCGCGTGTCTTGAATCAACTAAAAAACAGTTGCGTAGAAAAATGGAAGGCTATTAAATGTTCAATGGAACTGGACCTTCAAGGCTTCTGCGGTGTGGTGTGAAAATTAGGTGAATGAGGAATAAGTTGAAATGCTATCCTCGTCACTTGATTGTGTGTTTCACGATTACGACTGCCACCAAACACCCTCGTTTAGTCCTAACACGACGTTAGTTCCAGATTTAATTTTCAAAACTCCTTAAAATACCTCACTGAATACTTTAGTCACATTAGATAACACACGGTGAAAAATATTGGTTTTTATTCTTCATTTTAAAACTGCATCTTTTAAAATGATTTTGGATTTCATGTTTCTTTTCTTTACTTTATTCATACTAATTTTCTTTTTTAATAAATTTTATGAGCATTTATCAAAATTACTTGACAAATTAGTTTCTTCTTACTTTCAAACTATACCAAATACTTCTTATTTATTTATGAAAAAATATTATTAATTTCAGGGGGATTCTTTTCTGCTAATCAGCATTTCACATGTCTCGTGGGGGCTGGGGAATCAATTTCAGAACTAAACATCAATTTTTCAAAATACACTTTGCAGACATTTTTAAAGGGCTATTAAAAGCCTCATAAAGATATTTAAGGTAAATTTTAATTCAAAGCTCTTTTAAATGGTTCCTCAAATATATTTTAAGGTATATTTTTCAAAAAGGTCTCATTAAAGTGGTTGCACAAAATGATTATAACAAATATGAAAATAAAAAATTTCCGATTCAGACATCTTTCTACTATAAAAAGTAGTACTTCTAATAAGTGCCACTGCTTTTCAGATACACATAAGCAGATGTTGATTATTAATAGGAATTAGTTTTTATTGTAATAAAAAGTAAAACATTAAATAAGAATAATTTATATACAAGTGAAAATACTCCATCCTAAGACTCTTTGATATTATAAGAATGAATAAAATCTAAGAAAAATACGAGGAAATAGTAAAATGAACACAATAGTGAATTTCCTCAGTCGAATATTTTTATATTTAGTTTGCTTTTTTGAAAGAATTTGTTGGAATACTTTTTTTAATACGGAAAAAATTCGGGATTAAATAAATGAAAAATGTTTCTAAAATTTGTAATTCACTTATGTAAGCCTTCCTTCCTTCCTCAGAGGCTCGACAGTCCATGGTGGGCCTTGGCCTTCTCAAGAAGTCTTTTCCAGGTCAGCCTTTTTCCTGCTAGTGTTCTCTAATTCTCCAAAACTAGGAGATCTTTTTCTAGACCATAAATCCATCTAAGATTCGGCCAGGCCTTTTTTCGTATGGCAATTGGTTAGGCATTGAAAACTGTTTTAGTGGTGCGCGGTCTTCGTCCATTCTGACAACGTGACCTGCCCATTTAATTCGTGGTGTTTTGATGAAGTTAACAATGTCAGATTTTTTTTATGATAAATAGAACTCGAAATTTGATCTCCTTCGCCACGTTCCATATTCTTGAATTCCTTCAAAAATAAATCTTAAAATCTTCCTTTCGCGTACATACTTATGTTCTCATCTGTTTGAGAACACGGACCAAGCTTCCCATGCATAAGTTAATACTGATCTTAAAAGACTTTTATACAATAGAACCTTTGCTTTTCTTTTGATTAAATTCGATTTCATATATTTTCGTATTCCATTAAGACACCTATTAGCCTATGTAAGCCTTATCAAAGTATAATATAATAATTAAAAGCTGTAAGCCAATATATTTTAATAACCAAAACCATAATTTATTTGTTGACTTCTCAATCCATTTCGAGCATAATTTGTAGAATATTATTTTTGAATTTCAAAAAGAATATCCTAATTAATATTTAAGAGAAATTAAATACGAAGGGGGAATATCAAATTAACTGGACTTTTGCTCCAAAATGTTAATTTATTAAGTTTTTAGAAAATTGTTTTAGCCTCCTTCAAATTACTCTTCATTTGAGTCAATGCACTTCTTCAGTTTTCTTTTTCACTGTTGGAAGCACTTCTCGAACTCTTCAGCTTTGACATCGTCTAGTGTCGGTAGCCAAACTAAATTTACAGCCTACAAATAATCGAGATGCTTGTGGCCGCGATAACCTAGTGGTTAAGGTAACAGGCTGGTGTGTCATGAGTTCGAGCCTTGTACCTCTGAAGACCCGCCGTGTAGGTGAACGATGCAGTTAAATCTGTCCAGAACTCAAGCGTCCTCTGGTGTAATGAGGTAGTTAGGAGAAGGGGTACCAGCTCATGTGGTCCGTCTGCCAAAAGCCCTCAAGTATCTGAACAGTGCTAAGTTAATATTCATTCATTCACTCATCAGAATGCTTCCCTGTGAGATTTTTTTTCATTCACGGGAATAGAAAAGGTTACACGGGGCTAGATTTGGCAAATACGGAGGGTGGGGAACGATAGTCCATTGTTGAGAGCCTAAATAGCGGTTTACAGGCAAGTTCGTGTGTGTTCGTTGTCACGATGGAGGAATCAATCAACTGATCGCCAGAATTCCGGACATTTCCTTTTGCCAGTCTGAAAACTTCCAAATATAAGTGTTGCTTAATTGCTTGACCAGGTTGTGATAAACGCGTTACCGTGTTTATTGGTGTTTGTGGGTTAGAAGAAAAAGATCAGCAATAATCATAACAATTCAATTTTATTATTCTCTCACTTAAATTAACAACCCAGGGTACGAAATGCACACTTCTACTAAGTATATGAACAATTATACGGCAGAAAGGATACTTAATATATGAAATATAATTCAATTAATTTAATCTTATAACGCTTTGGATGTCTACGGTCTAAATTACCGTAATTCCGTTCTCATTTGTTCCGTTCTCAGTCAGTTCGGTCATTATTATTCAATTCTAACTAACTGACTAAATCATCAATTAACAATCTTTGATCAATCAGCAATTAATCTTCAAGTAACTCTCGACTAGGATCTCAACTACTTTCCACTAACTGCTAACCACCAACTAACTTCTAAACTCGAGTACCTAAAAGTTAATGCTTAAATATATCTCTTCATTTGCATAAACCGTGTCTTCTTCTTCAGGAGAAAGTTTTCAATAAGACAACATTTAAAAGAAAATAGATTTACCCCAAGAGGATTAGTGAAGGCTCGCGGATAGACCCGTAACAATCCCCGGTACACAACTCATTGAACATCAAAAAAATGCAATGGCCATCATTATAACATTTGACATCCCTAGTCTTGCTACTTTTGTTCAAGGGGAGTTGGGGGACTTCTACTGGCTTGAAATTTTCTTGGTCTTGGCCTCATATCGATAACACTAACTCTCATCACCTGTAATTAATTACCTTGGCCAAAAAGTATGGGTCACTTACAATCTGATTTCTTATATCCAGGCTCAAATATATACTATATATACATACACAGTGTCCTCAGTACACACAAATAAATCATATTGTGAATTCAACACAATACAATTCTATGAACTTTCCTAAGCGTAATTATTAATAAATGGCACATAATTCTTTTTTTACATAAAATGATCTCGCAAAATTTAAAAAGTAATTAGTAGATATCAAATCTAGGAAAAGTATATTAAACATTTACTTAAATGCTAAAGAGACACGCCTTTAAAAGACACTTAAATGTTTTATCTAATCAAACTTATCTTGCATAAAAACTGCAGAAGCTTCTCACTATGCCACTCATTTAAAAGTTAAAAGTGTTAAGTAAATAAAACTTCAGAAATATCAAACATATCAACAATGATAACAGTGCTGTGACCTTTAATATCAAAAGGGACAGCGATGTCTGGCTAATGGGGTAGAAGCATTCCCATCACGTAATCCCATTGGTCCTTGTAAGCGGATGCAGATTTAGACACTTACCCCTTCTCATTGTGATAGAAAAATTTATCTGCATGCTCCGATTCCACATTCCTTATAAAAAATCGCAGAACGAAAAGCTGATAACTTAACAATTTCTTACAATTGGAATAAATGCATTAAAAAGTGTCATATTATTGATAGTAAAGTTATTTATGTACCTGGAACAATTCATTAATATATAAATCTTGGGTGTCCGGAAATTTTTAAATAAAAAAGAACCTTGAAAAAAATTTAATTATCTATTTGATTTGGGACACTAGACATTCTAAATTAATAAACTGAAAAAATAAACATTTAATACCTTATCGTTCAATTTAAAATTTTTAAAAAACCCTTGAATTAAATTAAATTACAGTACGAATTAGAAAATTTAAGCAAATTTAAAAAAAGAGATGGAGAATACACTTTTTATAAACAATGATTGTGGACTGTTTTTTTAAAAGGTGGAATTTAAACCAAATTTTTTGACAACATATCCGTTCCGTTTCTATTTATGTAACAGAGAGAAATTTTATGGAAAAAAAAGGATAGAAGTTCTGAACTATTATTAATAAAAAAGTTAATATTCAAGAGAGGAAGGACAAAATCTGAAATGAAACCCAATTCTTTTAACGTCCGCATCACGTCAATGTGAGATCCTTGATCCATCGATCTCTTTACACGGTGGAACCATGTAGGACCAGAACTCGAACCATTACTTGAAAGAAATAACGCTGATCATGAGTTTGTGACCATGACCATATACACACAGCCTCAAAATAACATCTGGTGGTGAATATTAACTTGCCTGTTCTAGCTACTGAGGGCTTTTGGCGATGACCTCGTAATTTTGAACCATGGTCAACTGACAAGGACGTCAACCGAGCTAGCACCCCCTCTCCTAACTACCACACTACACCAATGGGAGGACGTTTGAGCTCTCAAAGATTTAACGTGCATCACTCCCCTACACGGCGGGTCTTTAATGGTACTGGGCTCGAACTCATGATATGCCAGCCACGATCCAATACCTTGACCACTAGGCTACCTCCCAAAAAAAAAAAAAATGTATATAATTATAATAAAATAAGCATCAAACAGTAAAATTAGCATAGCTTGAGAGGAAGAAAGGTTATAGAAACAAAATTTGCATACGTTTCTTGCAGTGAAATGCGAAAGTAACTCCGCAGTTAAATATCTGCCAAACCACTTATAGGGCTGCGTAATGCGATAGATAAAACGAGTAATATAACAAAAAATTTAAATCAATTCCTACTTAGATCAACAAAGAAAAATTTTATTTTAGCTTCTTTTTATTAAATAGTTACAATTAATATAAATATGTATACACATATGGCAGAATCACAACATTAAATGGTAATTAATTTTTATTAATTATCATTAAAATATCGTATTGTCATCCAAAATAATCGTGCATATAAAGTTTCAGTTCAACTGAATGCTTTAAAATGTGAGAAAAAAAATCTTAAGTTTCGACCAAGTCGCTAAAAATGAAACTAACGTGGCTGTATCTGTAATTCTTTAAATAATTAGTTTTAGTCAATTAATTTTAATTAATTATAATTAAATTATCGTATTTTTACCCAAAACAATAGTGTATAGAAAATTTCAACTCAAATGAGCGCTTTAAAATGTGCGAAAAAAAACCTTTTCAAGTTTTTACATAAGTCGCCAAAATGGTCGCTAAGTTGCCAAAAATGATGCCCACGTGGCTGTGTACTTGTAATTCTTTGAATAATTAGTTTTAATCAATTAATTTTTATTAATTATAATTAAATTACTGTATTGTCATCCAAAATTATCATTTACATAAAATTTCAGCTCAACTGAGCGCTTTAAAATGTATTTAATTAATGATTGAAAATTCCACCAAGATAAATATATAGAGAGTGTGAGCTAATAGTAGGAATTGAAAAACAAGTTCATTTCAGCAGTAGCTGTTTTTTGTTACGCCGCATGTTACGTTTATTTGGTGCTTTTGAAAATTCTTACCGAAAAAACAGTACATTTATTATTTTGTTTTTAAAAATAGCATTTGAAATCAAGTTTAAAAATACTCTTCATTCGGAATATAATTCATACAAACTATATTACAATTAATGAAAAAGAACGAAAAAAGCCTCGTATGATCAAAGCAAAACTACAAATTAAAGAAAGTATCTCAAAGACAACGTAAACTCTAAAAATTTACAAATTCTTCTATAAACTTAAATTAAAATTTTATTTAACGGATTTATAGCCAGAAAGAATTTTAATTAATCACTGATTTCAATCTTGAACTCTTCCTTCAACGTTTTTAACTGCAATTTTTGACAACTTAATATGCAAAATTTTTCCAACATATATTTATACTTTTGTAGAATACACAGAAGAAAATAATTTATTCCCACTAAAATAACCCGCTAGCATAAGTTTTGAATAGATTATTAAGGTATTAAAATTATTTTTTCCTTATTTAGATATCACATTTACAAAAATCTAGCAACCTTTCCAAAACAAAATATATTGGGAGTTTTTTAGTAAATTATCTCTGATATAGCTTTTTAACAATCAATTATTTTTATTAAAATCAATTAAGAATCAATTATTACAGAAAATGCACATATAATTGAATAACATTTCATTTAGCATGCAACAAATCAACTTAACACTTCCCGTTTGAAATACGTTTCCTTTAAATTAAAAATTACTTAGAGTTCATCAGTCCTTTGAACTCTTAACTCTATACCTGTATAATTATTATAATCATTTTATCTAACTAGTCATCTACAAAAATTTAACAAATGAGGAGTAGACCAAAGAAATTAGTCTTCACGGCTGCCACACGGTGGTTTGCTCGTAAGTTATTACGACAGAAAAAGATTTAGTGAAGCCTGTCAAATAACGCCAATTTAAAATAAATAGAACCTCTAGGGGATTATAAAAAAGTGATTTTGTTCTAGATCGATTATTAGAAACAAGTTTTGCCAATTTTGAACGCGAGTATCTTTTTTTTAACACAGAATGCATTTGTGCGGCTTCTTTTGATTATAGATATCTAACAATACATCATGTTATTAGCATGAATGATGAATGATATTTAGGAGGCAGAAAAATAACATATTAGTCCTAGATTTTATAAAAAAAAAAGAGAAGCTATAATGTTATATGAAAATTGTGAGATATATATTATTGACTGGTTAATTATAATTTTCCTTAAATATAGTCTCTTAATAACTATTTGGGATTCGATAGAATTTAGGCGGAGACACGTATTCTATTTCCTTTTTCTTTTCTTTTTTTACAACATAAAATGTCATTTTAAAAAAATGTACTGCTACTTTAAAGTTGACAAGAAATGACAGGAATAACGGGTTTGTCAAATCAACGAGTCTATGTCGCAGAAACTTTCAGGGAAATTTAGTTCAATCATTTAATATTTGTTAGATATAAAATTGCTTACAACTTAAATCATTCAATTCCTACTATTAGTTCACACTCTCCCTACACACACACACACATATATATATATATATATCTTGTTCAAATTTTCAATCGTTCATAAATTACTTTCTATTCATCCATTCAAGTTCAAATACATTTTTTAAACTTGTAGTGGATGGCACTTGATGTTATTACAGTTTTTTCAAATAAGAATTCATTGATTAAATTAAAAATGAATAAATAGTAACAAACAAAAATAATAGTCTAACAGCATATATAGAAAATAAAATCGTTCGTGTGTCCCTATAACGCAATGGATACCGCGTTGGACTTCCATTGGCGTTGTGGCGTAACGTACAACCCCGCATTGCGGGGGGAGGCCTAGGGATTCTAGGGAGCCCAAAGCCTGACTGACACAAAGTATGTACTTGGGCTTGGGCCCAAAACTGATTTTTGAAGAGGGGCCCAATATTCTCCGTTACGCCACTCGGTGAATCCCCTCCCTCCTTATGAACGGCCACTGTCTACATTGCACCACCAAAACAACACATATGTTTTGAGTTTTGAAATGTATTAGACCAATGTTTTCTGTAGCGAATGTAATTAAACATAAATACGATATTCATATAAATTCAAAAAGTTTTAAACTCGGTTTTATCTAGTATTTAACTACAAGAAATATTAATCAGAATTCAAAATTTTACTTGTTTTTTTTAATATCTGCTACTTAAAATGTGTAAAGATTACGATTTCAAGAATATCGTACTACCTTTAATGGTAATTTAATTTCATTAAAAAGTTTTGACAGTAATATTCAGAACAATAAACCCCTATAAAATTATTAAAAATATCAATTTAACTTAAAACGTTTCATACAAAAGAAAAAATATGATTAATTTTCTTATTGCATTTAAGTTTTTGAAAGTTAATCATTCAAGATAAGTTCATTTTCAGGATTTCGAATTTTATATATATATAAGTTTTGAACATGTTGTTATGTTACATTTTTCATCTGAAGCCTTTCATTAACATTCATCTCTGAAGCATCCCTTAAACAATTCTCAAATTGCCAAATATATTGAGAATTTTCATAAATAATTTCAAATATAATATCCATTGTTAAACCAAATCATGAAAAAAAGAATAAGAAACTAATAATTAAATCAAAATATACTTAATAAAAAAGTTATTTAAACTAATTCAGAATAAGATGAATAATGCACGAAATTGCGACTAACAACTTAAACACCCAAAACAATTTTGATTTGAAAGATCTTAAAAAATCAAGATGGATATTCTCAGAATTTCTTTTTCTTTTCCCTGCTCCATTTCAGCACGAAGAACTCCAAACGGAATCCATTCGGAGAAATGAATTTCATGTGTGGTCTACTTTTTCCTTTTCTCCCACGGTACTTACGAAGAGGCCTCCGGATTTGATTACAGTGAATGTATTTTCAATTCTAAAGATTATGAATTTCAGCTAGCAAACATCGAAAAAATAATTAAAAAAAACTGATGTTCAAGCCCCTAGAATTTTTAAAAATGAAATCAACAGAGTATTGATGCATGAATTAGGTAATATGCATATAAAAAATTTAGAATCATCTGTTTCCATTATTTAACCCAAAAATAATAGCAATTTTCTTGACTTTAATACTAACTTATGAAAATAAATAAGGATTTATTTCAAAGAAAAAGAATAATATATGTTTGAAGGATTTTAAAGAAAAAGTTCTAAGATTTATTTATTTATTTTTGCACAGTAAGATGAAACCTCGTGAACAATGAAATGTAAACCTCAAAAAAAAAAACGCAGAAGTAAATATATTATCATTGTTAGATGTAATGACAAAATCGAAAATCATTCATGGAAACTTTTAACTGTTAGTGGTACAACCTCTAGAAAAGTATTTGTGAGCTGCAAGGCATTGTTTTTTTAAATAGAATTTATCGTAAAAAACAAATATCTTCAAAAAGTTTTATCGCGCGTTGGATCTATAACATATTTACAATGGAGGATTAATTCTAAAAGTATAATATGCATAGTTTTCAATCAACAATTCAACAGCATTCTTCAAAGAAAATTGAGTTTTTTCATTGCACTCTAAACATAAATCAAATTTCAATCGAAAAATACATTTAAAAAAAATTGCAACTTTCCATCTAACATCAAAAACTACCAATTAAATTCATGATACTTAACAGACATATCTGTGGATAAAAATCAAGGAAAAAAGTTATTACTCAATAACTAGACAACATAAAAAATTTCATGAATACTCATCAATATAATTTTTAATAATCCATTAAAAAATGTTAAAAAAAAATAATATATAATTGTTTCCACAAATTTTAAACTAGTAACTCATTGAAGATACAATGGATGTTTTTTATGCGTAAAACGGCTATTGTAAAAATGACGAATGATCATTTATTGTCTGCACCAATACTTTGAGAAAAGAAATATGTGCTGAGAAAATAAATCTTTATTAGCCGCGAAGAATTTTTATAATTTTATTTTACTTTGAACTTTGATTTTTTTTTAATTTGTGTGTGTGAATTTTCATTAACAAGCATTTTGAAGCCACACGAAAATTTCGTAGTTAGAACTTCGGTCAAGTGACGAAGCTGAACTGTCAACTCCCACTCCAAACTTTCCCACCATGCCAATATGAGGACCAACGTGAACCTCACAGATTTAACGTACATCACGCCCTCTACACGACATTTTTAAGTGGCACCAAGAACTACAGCCACACTTTATTTTGAGATTATATATATACCACAAAAGTGAAATTGCAACTCCATGAACAAATGTACGTATCTAACTGCAAATTACATGATAGGTAGAAGTGAAAAATATATACAAATGATTAAATTTCTGTATTCACATCTAGTCTCATGATACCCAGTTTTGGGCTATAAAAGACAGTAACTGTTTCACTCCGTCAATACCATCAGGATTGCAGCATAGAGTAGATTGAAAGATCGTAGGATATGCCTCAGAAATGTCAGCGAGCAGCAATACCAGTAATTATTGTCAACAGAACAAGACTGCATTCTGGAGTTACATGGTTTGTCGATACATACAATTACCACCAGTGTTGGTCAGGACGTGAATACAATTCAGCTGTGTGAGGCAAAATAAGCACAGTATCATCTGAGAACATGTCAGTGTGGTACTGGATCACACAGATGCACAACAGATCGTTCTGAACGGCTGATTCTCCGAATGGTTCATCGAGATCCGTTTAACACGACACATTACTTTCAACACCAACTACCATCATCAGAGGGTGCGTCTGTCAGCAGATAAATCATCCGCAACAGGTTGTATGGGGGACGGCTGCGCTCATGGCAGCCACTGGAGTTCTTTTAAGTAATCAGAGCAGAGTTGTATACCTGATAGTGTCAACATTATCTCCACTGGACTAACGAATGGTATTGGGTACTTTTTTCAGATTAATGCCGGTTTTGTTTATAATGATTGTCGGTCGTGGACGCGGATGCGACGGTGTCCAAGGGAACGTCAACTGCCAACCCATATTATGTAGCAAATACCATCCTACATGATTTACTGTGGCATCAGGTTCGAACAGATGAAATCCCTCATGGACATTACTGGCAGTTTAACATTAGACCTGTATGCTACCCAAATTCTTTTGCTAATGGTTCAACTATTGTACAGGTCAACCCCAGCACGTTATTCCATCAGGACAATGGCCATCTCATGTCGCTCTACGAGCTCTCAATAGCTATAATTGAATCGACATCCTTCCCTGGGAAGCGGCTTCACTCAATCTTTGTTCCATCAAGCACATGGCTTTTAATGTTGTAAGTCCGGTAAATAGAGCACCATAGGCACATAACGAAGAGGAATAGAAATCTACTATGATCTTGGTTTAGCAGAAATATCATATAAGATACAATTAATAATGGCCTTACTGACAGCCCGCTTCGCCGATTAGAAGCCAGTGTTGATGCCCGGGTGCAGTGCCGACTTAAGCTCATTTCGGGTCCTGGGCGCAGAAGATCTATAGGCCCCCTTGGCACTGGAGGATCAAAATTTATAACCAGGAACTATGGTTAAGTCTAGTTTATCCGGGCCCTCTTGGCTTTGGGACCCTGGGAGCCCGCCCCAAACACCCAATGGATAAACCGGTACTGCCCGTGTGGGTACCACATTAAATACTGAACAACTAGTTCTCTTGTGTATATATTTGTATTATTAATCATTTGCATATGAATTTACTTTTACCATTTACGTTATTTTCTCGCATTTCTTCAAGGTATTGTAACTTACCTTTTATGGTGTATACATCCTCTTGATAAACTACGTGCTCTAATTATTCAAAGTGCAAACTAGAGAAAATAACTATTAAAAAAATTACTATGTTTTACAAAAGTAATATTTATGTAAAAGGTTCTGTAACATGGAATGCGGCAAAATGAAGTGAAAAATTCTTCGCTATAAGAATACATTCTACTCAGAAACCAGACAATTAACATGAATATATGTGAAAAACTGATTGATAACACAATATTTGATTTGTATGTTTAATAATTTTGAGCAGTAGAGCACACAAAGTTTGGCCCTCGGGTTCAGACTCACCCCCCCAAAGCCCTTGATTTTTTTTTCCGATTGATTATACTCCTATGTACATAGAACGTAAAATTTAATTATTTGTTATTAATAATTAATTTTACTAATTAATGCTAATTTTTTATCCAATAATTAATTTTTTAGTGTTTTTTGTTCCCGAAAATCGACAAAATCAATAGAATATGTTGGGCGACGTATTGGAGCATGATACGAGAATGGTGGACTTTCGACCGTGCCCCTTCCTTGAAAAATTCCTGTGTGCGAGTGTACGCCACTGATTTTTAGTAACATATAGCATACAGTATATAGTTTGACAATGTTGCACATTATTGAATTCAATATGATTTTTAAAAATCAATACAAGTAACTTGGAAAGTTAACTCAAAGCACAAAGAATGCGAAAATATCAGTCCACACACGAAAGACCTGTCTCCCCTAAATGTACTGAAATTTCAGCAAGACGAAGCTTTTGCACATAAATAGGTTTTTTGAGGATGTTAATTCTTTCATTTACTTAAAAAACTGGTGAGTTCATTACGAATTATTTGTAGAAAGAAAAGATGTCTTAAAAAAAACTCTCATACAAGAATTTTCTTTATTGTCAGAAAAAGTGCAAAGTTATCTCCTGAATCAAAATGAATAAATAAAAGTTTTCAAAAAATAAGAAAAAGCAAGTGACTACTTGGAAGTCTCTATTTCTATACATATCAATGATGTAACACATTTTCAAGAAATTAAAATGTCTTGCGACAACTCCTTTCTGAAAATTCAACATCTTATTTCTCTTAAAATTTAGAATGTCGGCAACAAAATAGAATGTTTTAAACAAGTATCTAATTAATAATGGTAATCAAAAGATTTTCGATACATTTATCTAATTATTTTATTTGTTTAACTTCAAAAAAAATTTTTAAAAAAAAAAACAGAAGGAAGCAAACGAAAAAATTAATACACAAGTCACATTTAGAATATTAAATTTTACATTACTTCAGTTTTAAAATGAAAAAAAAGCTTTAAATGAGATTCATAATTTTATTTCGTAACTAAGATTTCCAAAACTTTTAAAAGCAAATGGACGAAATGAATTAATGAAATTTAAATGAAAGAAAATATTTCAACAAATTAAAGGAAGTCGCGGAATTTTTTTTCTTTTCAGATTCAAGAATATAACAGGCATTTGTGGAGAGGTCAAAAATCTTTCAAGAATTCATAAATAAGTAGTCGTTAATTTCCGAATTAGAAGAAAAATAATTTCATTGACTTTATCTAAATAAAAATTCCGTGAAAAGAACCCCCTTCCCCCTTTGAGTACAGGCCGCTATCGGGAAATCAAACCTAGCACTTCTAAGATTCAACACGATTAGGTGACACAAATCTTATCTGGAAATATTATAGCTCTTAAGCATCTAAATAGAAAGAGAAGAATAAGTTTTAACAAACATTTTTGAATTATACTTCATCTAAGGAAAAAGAGCGCCAACATTTTAAAAGGGAAAAAAATGTGAAAAGACGTATAACGATCTAAAGGAAGAGATCGTAAGGGTTCATAAACTTTTCAGCGGGAAATAAAAATAAATCAAATGAAATTTTCAAATCAAAATTCATCACCCAAAAAAGAGCATTAAGATAATCGAAAGAAAAAAAAAGAATGGAAGAAAAAAAAGCGATGAGATCAAAAGGGAGAAGAAAGCAGATACTCAGACAACGCGTGCAAAATCCAGTGTACACAAGGAATGGACAAAGGACCTCCTTGTCAGATACGTCCTTATCCATCCCAGAAGAAGAAGGGGAAAGTGAAATGAGTAGAGCGACCAAACCAACGGCCCGGTTTGTCATCCTACACAAGAGACCTATTTCTTTCCGCCAAAGTCACGACCCAAAATAGCAAGATGCCGAGAGAAAAAAAAACAGCGAGAAAGAGCGGCAGCGGGGGTTGCGCATCAGACACCGAAGGACACTTTCTAGACTTGAGGAAGTGCATTTTTTTGACACTTTGCTAAAAACCAATGATCATGCAACATTGCAAAACTTATGAATGAGCTAGACGTTGAAAGATAGTGCTCTTTTGGAGTACTTGTCGATGGTTTTTCATTCGAACCATTCACTCATCGCTATTGGGACAGTTAATTATGCATGTCAAAATTAAGAAAGTTGTTATTGCACTTAAGAAACTAAATCTTAATGGGCAGTTAATTATAAAATAAAAGGGTTCTTTGTTTATACTCCCAAATTAAAGAGGGGTTATTAGGAAAAAAATAATAAGTAAACAAACATAAGTTTAACAATGCTAAACCAAACGAATAAAAATATAGAGAGATATCCTTGTGTTTGTTATATATACTCGTATATGATTTTTAGCTTGCTTCTCCTTTAATATTACGTGTTGCAAAAATCTGCACAGAAATTTCTGAAACCACTGTTTGTGAAACAAAAGCATCTCAAATAATAATATTAATAATTGTAGTAGAAAAACATCTACAAGTAACAAAAAGCTTACTAATAATAATGTGTGCCTGCTTATTTGTTAAAATCAAACTTATCACACAACAAAAGAGAAAAATAAGGGGAACTTGGAAAAATTCCTCTCTCCCAAAAAAGAATTTGGAATCTGTGGTATATATATATACTCACACACACAAATCTATTTTTACACGGTTTTGAAACAGCATAGTGCAAGAAAAAACTGTTTTTAGATTCACTGATTACAACGATCACTAATAAATTTGGAGAAGGTTTTATGCAAACTGTATACACTGGTGTATTAGTGAATGATAAACCCCCTATGATGAGAATGACTATAATTCTCACGATCATAATAGCGAGAGGAAGCGGGAAACTCTTCATTTAAATGCTAGTTTAACTTCTTAAAACCTTAAAGTTAGCAGAAAATCATTTTTTAGATATTGATCTGTATGTACATCTCGACCTAAAATTCAACAATATCTGAAGATTCGTTCGTACAAAAAAATTTTTGAAAAATCTTGCAGAAACCTACGAGCAAAAAACAAGATAACAGATTTTTTGATTAAAAAAAAAAATACCACAAAATATTTTGGAAATAGTGCTTTTTTTCTTTGAAAAATAAAAAAGAAAGAAACACGTCATTACCGAACTAAAATCTTATTACTCAAACACAGTGGATGTGATAGATCTTCCTAGATAGGCCGGCAATTTTGATTCATCTCGCCGCAAGCAAATGCGCTCATTATAAACAAGTATAGTGATGAGTAATTAATATTATTTCCAGTAACTTCCATTCAAAATTTTTATTCTCTCTAGAGCAATTTGTATGCATTCAAAATTTTATATTTTAGTTATTAATCAAAACAGTTTGACATTTTTAATATTGATGTTAAATATATAAATGTGTAATGTTAAATGAAAAAAAGTAATAATGAATGTATATCAATATTAAATATATCAATGTCGATGCACATATTTAAAAAATGCCTAGACTTGAGTTTGATAGCTTCTTTTTGATTTCTTGGATAACCAGGAGCGTATCCTTTCAATACGAATAGTTACTCTTTAAATAAAGGAACTATAATATATATTAATTAATTACTATAAGAAAATCTATTAATATAATTAAAAAACGTAAATAACCGTTAACCTTTTAAAGATTCCTCTCTGTTTTTTTTTTTCTTTTAATTTTTGTCTGAAATAGATATATTTGGATTTATGTTTATTAGTGTAAGAATTCCGTTGATGAAACAAGCTAATTTCACTTTAAATACATTTTAAACTGAAGCTCTTCAATTATTTTTAAAGCACATTTTTTTTAAAAATAAAACGATCACTCTAAAATGACCTTTTCAAAAAAATCAAATGATATGTTTGAATTAATTAGAACAATATGAATTTTATCGCAAATTTTCTAAAAAATTATTTTACATAGTTATTTGTAACACAATTTAACAAAGTCTACATTTCGTAGTTAAAAATAAATGTTTCCCTTTGAGGTAATATTATAAACATGAAGAGCAAAACACTTTTATAAAAGATTCGACCTTGTTTTTTACTTAAATCAAATACAAAAATGTAAGGTTTAGAAGTCACCTTATCCTGCCCAAACATTTTAAGTTCAATTAGTCCTCTTAAATAAGTTCTAAATTACTTCATAATGCATTCAAATAATAATAACATAAAACTAAGTATAATACCTTATTTTTGTGTCCCAAGAGTGTCCTTTAAAAGTCTAAAAATCAAAATAATTAAGACTGATAAGGTTTTTGTGCATAAGAGATGAGAGCCGGTACTCTTTATTACTCCAATAAAGCGATA
This sequence comes from Trichonephila inaurata madagascariensis, assembly GCA_019973955.1. Taxonomy (NCBI): domain Eukaryota; kingdom Metazoa; phylum Arthropoda; class Arachnida; order Araneae; family Nephilidae; genus Trichonephila; species Trichonephila inaurata. The sequence continues at coordinate 190,611 of BMAV01020450.1, read as the reverse complement.
ATTAGCTTCAGTAAAGCATGTGCACGTGGTCAAAATAATGATTCTTCAACAGCAAAAATGACATGGGAGGCCTGTATTTATCGAATAAACATTTTATGGAGGCCAGTGTGTGGTATTTAATTACTATGAGCCGAAAGGGTTTTCTTTCACATTTAGATATAAATTATTCATTACAATCAATGCACCGACATTGCAAATGGCAAGCTATATTGTTTTTTAGACATCATGTCCAGTTTTCAGATATTTCGTCCTTAAGATTTTAAATTTGAAAAGTAACTCAATAAAAATTTTCAATTATTGGGTTCATGAAAATTAATGTCTTAATATATATATCAAATTGACAAAAACAAAAATTCTTCGTACATGTAAGGAATTTTCGACTCTCTATTTTTGACAGCTTTTAAAACTTAAAAACTCCTGATGTTAAGTAGAATTTTGATTCAAAAGGTCAGAGGATAAACCAAGAAATATGAAAGAAATGTTTAATAAGAAGTGATAAATTTAAATTTCAGATTAAACTTTCATTTTTGAGAGACGAAGTTTTCCTTTATCTTAAGATATAATTGTTGATATGGTTGCTATTTGTAAATGGCAAATATTTTGAAATGGCTTACAAGTGTAATCGAGTTAGTAATACTATGAAAAATTAATGCCTTCTTTTTTAATACTTCAGAAATACTAATATATTTTAAATGCTTAATAGAGAAAAATGTTTTCAAAAATATATATAAAGAAAAGTATAAAACTTCGCGTTTTTAAAATTTATCATACACCTCAGTAACAATTCCCTGTACATTTTACAACAATAATAATTACCTACATGACATATTTTTTAAATCTTTTCCATGAATACTGCTTATGGTAGAGAATCTATTTTAAAGTCGTACTTATGCGGAATGTTTCAAGTTCAGTCGGTTTGCTTGTTCAGTTTCATTTATTCAATTTTATCTTTTTTACCAAACATGTTGCTTGTATTTATTATTCGAGTAAATAGTCATTTTTTCAATACTTCAGGTTATTTTATAAAGTCCACTATTTTAAGGATTAGTTTTATCGGGCTGAACTAAAGAGTTAATTAAATGCACTGCAGTATGATTATATGCAAAATATATGCTGGGTAAAAGTTATCAGGTAATTATTTTGGCTCTTTAAATTTTCTCCACTTTAATTCTTACAACAATCACGTCATACACAATTTACTTAATCATGAGTTCTTTATTAGGCTTCAATTTGCATACTTGGCAGATCTTACAGAGCGGCACTTAATATAGAGCAACTTAAAAGAAAGTTCTCCGTCAAGTAAGGAAGGTGAGACTCAAGTGGACACTTGAAACTTTTCTTGTTATTTTAGCTGAGACATATGTAGCGTTTGAGAGCAAACAAATTGTACATAATCCGTTCATTTGCTCGTCGTCTAACAACATAGGCATAATTTTATACGTCGAATTAATGTTCAATTTATACCTATAGCAAAACTATGCTACTTAAAACAGAAAGTGTGAGTAATATATTAAAAAAAAAAAACATACAATCTTGCATTTAAGATAACTGTTTTCTTGAAATTGCTAGTTGCTTTGTCCGAAATTAAGCACGTGTTTAAAGATAATGGCTTTTCTTTTGGGATCACTAGTGTTGCCATCAGATAAAAAGTAATATGCAATTAATTATGTTTTCTTAAGTTTATCCCTAAGTTCAGTTACAATATAAATTAATAAAATAGCATACCAACGAAAAATGAAAATGTATAGTGCTATTTATAATTCAACCGACTTACAGTTTTATACAATTAGAATAGAACACAGGCAGAAAGAGTGGAAATAGAATTTTCAATTAAAACTGTTTGAAATTTTTATCAAAAATTAAGAAAATGTTTATTATTGTAAGCCTGATTGTTTTAAAAAAAAACTAACCTTTTTTTTTTCACAAAATGCCTGTTTTTTAGATATCCGACAGATCAACAAATAACGCTTTCATAAATTAAAAAAACAAAAACTCAAAAATTTCTTTCCCTCCCCCCCCTCTTTCTCTCTTTCCAGCGAAATCAACTAGAGTATTGTAAAAAGAAAACAATGGAGCTCACTTACAAATAAATACTTCTTCATATTTAGGAATTTGAAACTATAGATAAAAAGATCAAAAGTGGAATGGAAAATCGAAATAAAATTTTCAAAATAAAAATTGAATTTCATTTTTTTCAATATCTGACGACCAAATGTTTTAAAAACAATAACAATTTTCTTTTTTAAAAAAGACTTGAAGAGTTTTTTTAGATTAAAACAAACTAAATTAAAAAAATATACCCGACTTATTATTTTTGGAAATATTCCATGGTTGAAACATTACAATTGAAAAGTCTGTTAAATCCTTACATTAGCGTTTTTAGTCTGTTGTTCCACACTTAAAATAGTATCCTAAGTTACAGCAATTGCATTTTCTTTGTTGTTGCAGCTTAATGATTGCATTGAGTTCCTGAACTCGAGAATAGCTATGATGTGATGTTACCTTTTGGGAAAGAAGCCAGCAACCACCTTTTGAGAGTTATTTAACGTTATAGTTTCGTATTACAAAGAACCTTGAATTTTAGGTCAAGTCTCATATCGATTAAACATTAAATTGAAAGAATACATATTTAATTTCCATGAGTGTTAAAAAAAATTGAGTATTTCCTGAAATTAAGTACCTGTCTTCGAGAGATATTCTTCGTAATTTTACATAAAACATCCCTGGTCTTTGTGAATTGCTTTTCAATACCATATTTTCAAAATATAAATATCTCAGTACTTGTAAAGGTGAAGTATAAAATAAAATGCGTTAAAAAGACATTCTAAGAAAAAAGATATATGGAATATAATTAATTAAATTAAATTTTATTACGTCTTTAGAAGTTGAAAAAGAAAGTTGTAAAAATTTCTATCTGTTTGTCCTCCACTCCTCAAAAACCGTACAGTTTAGTAAATACACTTACAAAAAAAGTTATTTAAGAATTAATATTATATATGTGTTTGTTTGCGTGAAATTTTACAATGTTTTAACTTTTTCTAATAAACTTTATACCAGATTTCATACAATGTAGATATTTATAGCTATTCTAAGATTCTTATAGAAAAAAACTCAATTTTTCATTTATGTATGCAATACATACCTAAATTGACTCTTAATATATATATATATATATATATATATATATATATATATATATATATATATATATATATATATTCTTGCTAATATTACATTTGTACTAACAATATATATATCATTCTAATATATTTAAATCATTTCATTTTCACATTTAGCAAAATTTTACCCTGCTAAAGAAATATATTAGAGTGCATCAAAACTTTAAATTACATGAATAAAAAGCATTTTACTTTAAATTAGAGTTTAACATCAATAAATTTTTAAAATCTTCTTCTACGACATAATTTAATACGGGAAGATTTGAACACGATGCACAGATGTCTACCCCTTGATGAGAAATACTCAGAAGAAAAGTAAAAAATTTGGTTAAGTCGGTAAAATTTCTGAAACTAGTTTCATGTTTCGTAGACATCATTAATAAAATAAATTTTGAAAAATTAAAACGAAATTTTTAAAAAAATATATTGCATGATAAAACTTGATAAAATTGATACATCTTTCATCTTCTCAGCTGATATATCTAGCAGATTTTAAAAATTTGCCATAAAAATTATCTATAAATTTAAAGAGAGAAAACTTCTCATACCCTATAGCATCTTTTTTTTCACTTCTGTTCATATCTGATGAAATAAACAGAATATGAAAACATCTGTTTCATTTACCGCAGGGACAGATTTTTCGTTCAGATACAAGAGTCAGTTGTGTTCAGTGTTTCGAAAAGTTGTCTGCTCTTGCAGACTGTTTTGATTTGATGTGACAGTTTCGAAATTTAATATGAAATGAATTTTTAAAAAACTTAGAGACACCCGTTTACTTTAAGAATTCCATAATATTCCATCATCAAATGTGATAGTTTAATATTTTAGAACTTAAAAAGGCTATGAAAGATTTCTTTTCCAACTAGAAAGGATTTGCTGAACTTGTTAAAATTCTACACAAATATGTTTGAGTTAATATTTAAAATTTATATAATCAAAGGTATTACTCTAACTGCAATCACAAAACTATTCTGAAAGTCACTACTTTTTAAAAAATGTTATAGAAATAATACAATTTTAAATACAGATTTCGTTATACTACAAATAATTTTCTCAGTTTTAATGAATATTGTTGTGTGTGCGAAAATGTATTATTCATTTACTTTTATTTTTAATTACATATTACAAACTTTAAATTTCAGATAGCAACATTAGTAATAAAATTGTGTTTTTATTTTTCAATTACTATTTAGCATTTTGCGAATGGCAACACTAGTTTTTTGTTCGATTGTTTTTATGTTTTAGAATAAAAGTAAGAATAAAGTTATTTTTTGATCGGTGATCTTCGAAAAGATTTATCTCTTTTATTTCAAATTGCAAGCCACCGTCATTCGAGTTTTAACTAAAACTACTTCGATACAGAAGTGTGGCAAGCGTGATTTTGTGTCCTTATAATATTTTGGAAAGCTAAGAAAATTAATTTAGATTATCTTTAGAAGCTTTAACAAATATCTGAAAGAGAAAACGATAGTCAAGTCATAACACAAGCTCAAATTATTTTTTTTAAGTAGTTCAAAAAAATCCATCAAATCACAAGCTGAAAATCTGACGAAAAAGTAAAGTTTTACCTTTGTTTAAGAGTCAGAATCAACGCACTCTGCGAAAATAGAAACTGATTCACATTCATTAAATGCAGGAAAGTCCCCCTGCGAACAGCAGATTCAACCTGGGGCATCTCGGAATGTTGCCAAAAAAAGAAATATAAAAAAAGGCACGTAGATGTTAAATGCTCTCTGCAAAAAAAATTTATTCTGACACATGGCCACCGAACCGGAAATAACTATCATCACTTCCGTTGTTCAAAAAGAAAATATTTCTTTCCATCTCATCTTAAAGCAATTCAAAGATCTTCCATCTTCATCTACTGGTAAACTACCTTTTCATAAATACACTTAAGAAAGTTGCTGTCATTTAAATATTCAAACAATAGTTCGATTTTAATCGTAGATATACAAAAATGTGTTGTGTTTTTAAACATGAAGAAGCAAAATACTTCCTTATTTTATGCAATTTACAAAATTTGCATGAATAATTAAATAATTGCAATGAGAGTTATAAAAGTAATTAACTAATTAAGCGACACAGCAACATAGTTGCCATTTTCTTCTTTTCTGCATTGTTTGTGTTCACTTCATTCTAGAGCAGCACAAGTTTAATGGACGACAGACTTTGTAAGTCAGAATCATGATCAAATGATGAAAATGATACTTAATCTAGTTTTTATTTACCTTCCACATCACACCAGATTAAGAATTTGTGATTTACCAAAGAAAGAAGAAAAATATATATATGCAACTCTTGTTTTCTGTAACTCACAACTTTGTTCGGTACTTTTGTATTATAAAGTCTACCAATTTCGCCAAATCAAAAAAACGTCACACAATTCAAAAAATATCCCCAAATATTGTCATTGTTATAATTATTGTGTTCAAACACGCGCAGAACAGTTTTCCACTATTAGCTACAAATTATGGCATTTAACGAAGTCTTTTGATTTTGACGAATTGGTCGACGGTATAATACGTATAAGAGAGTACTCTTTTTTTCTAATATTCTTCTTTCTGTCTTTCATTTTTGTAACGTTAAAAATATAGAGTTGGAGAAAGAATTCCCCACTTCCTACACATTTCAGTAAAAAATCAGCTCGATTTAAAAAGTTAATGGGATATAAACTAATATTTAATGTCACAAATCAAATGTTAAAGATAAAATTAACCCAAATAGTTGATATGAAGAAATCGACATATTCAGTTATCTATGTCTCTTACATTAACAGGAATGACACATGTGCTGTACATTAAGGTATCCGACTACGTTCGGAACCTTCATTTTAAAAAAAATGCATAAATGGATAATTTAAAATGATATTTAGTGTCACTTAGATTAGAATGCAAGTGTAAAATTGTTTTAAGGACATTTTGGCAAAAAAAAAATTATTTAAATACAATATTTTAGCAAAAAATTAACTTAGAATAACCTTTTTCAAAATGTTCTCCTTTTGTGAAAAATGCTTCTATTATAATAATATTTTACCTGTATATAGCTCAGACCTTCTGTACAGAGGCTCAACTATGATTTTTAAAAATTCACATTATTTTCAGAGTTACAACCCATTGAAATAATTATCGGCGTTTTTCTTAAAATTTCTCCCCTCTGTTGTAAAACATGGATAAACCTCACTTCTAAGCTATATATTTCAAAAATTCTAGTTGAGCCTTCTGTACAGGCAGGCTAAATATTGAAATTTTTGAAAATTGGTCATTCTATGCTCATTTTTTGTCAAATATTGTACTTAAATAATTTTTTTATTGTAATACTATCCTTAAAACAATTTTATATACATTTTCTAATCTAAGTGACACTAAATATCATAAATATTATCCATTTATACGCTTTTGCAAGATCACGGTTCCGAACGTAGTCGGATACCTTAAAATTCAAACTAATTTTAAGATGATTCATACTGTAGAGTCTTCTGTACATTATACATGAGATACCAGGAAATCTATAAGTGAGTCAAGATATTCTCTTTCGACTAGCTATCTAAGCAATATAATGATAAAAGGATACTTAAATATAACATATCAGTTTAAAAAAAGAAAGAATATTCAGCCCAGTTGAAAGCTATATGAAGTCTAGATAGCTCAGGATTGTATATCGCAGATAATTTATTCACAAGTACGATTTGAAAGCTCAAGAACTTTTGTGTGAATGAAAGTCGACCATTGATGAACGATAAAAGATACAGATCAAAAGTGTTGTCTGAAGGTTGAGAAGATTCGATGTGAAACGACGTCGATAAAATAAACAAAAGCCTTCGACGCTTCATTTGATAATTAAATCAATTAAAGCATTCATTGTTCTGTCGTTTATGTTAGAAACATAAATAATTCTTGACACAATTGACTTACTTTATGGAAATTAACGAATTTCGAACATTCATTAATTTTGAAGATAATTCAAACATAGGGGTAAAACTTAAAGTTTGAAAGATAAATTGGTGAGTTTGATATCATCTGTCATTCAGACAAAGACTGGTTTCTAGAGATAAAAATAAAAATCTTAAAATTCTTATACTTGAAAAAGAGCACTAACTTTAAAAAAAAAAAGTCAAAATTTATCATTTGGAAACTAAACTTAGCGAAAAGAAATTCAGAATGTTTTAAATATTTAATACATCAATTATTTAATAATAAATAATTAAATTTAAATTAAAACTTTGAAATGTTTTATATAATATATGCTATAATTGACAAACGTATATACAAACACATTAAGTACAGATAAAGATGATGAAACTTCACTTTCAATCATCTTCAGGATAAAAAGTTACAACAAAATAGTTTTGCTATTGATTACATAATCCATAAAGATCGTCAAAATTAATATGTATTGAATTTTCTGTTATATGACCATAAAATAGACCGGAATAGATGAGTCAATATATTAAATATCAACTCATTCAGAATTGGCTAATTGTATTTAATAATAAACACCTTTTTTTTTTCTTACACCACATTAAAAGAACAATCGAAAAATCACAAGCAGCCCAAAGTTTAATAAAAAAATAATTTACCATTCTCTGAGGCTTATTTTAAAAAATACATGAAAAAATTTCTCAAAAATTTTAAAAAATGGGGAACCAAAACTTTCTTTTAAAAAAATAGTTATTAATATTTGCTTTAAAACTTGATTTGTAATGAAATAAATTCAAAATAAATGCGAAAAAAAATGAGGTATTTTATGCACTTTGTCTAAAACGTTTTATATTAAACATAATGCTAGAAAGAGAAAAAAGCTTCAGAAATCATAATATCAAATATAAATCATTTAATCTTGTTGTTCAAGATAAAAGAACTGCGTTTTTAATAGAAAATTTTATTTATATATAATAACATAGAGGAACACAAAAATTCATAAAGAACCACATTCTCAAAATATCGTCATTTAGATGTATTTTGTCCTCAAACTTTTGATAAGGGCTTAGAAATGGTTTATAAAAAGTTTTTCCCTTAGATTACAATATTCTTTTTAAGAGGGTTTAAATTCATTTCATATTTTAGACAATTTATTTCTATCAGCATTTCACACTGATATTAAAACTTTTATATTGTAATAAAAATAGAAATAAAGTGTATATATATAATGGATTTCTAATTATTTTATTATAAATTACTAAGTGGTTACGCTGATTCTCAAGTCGTGCCCTTCAACAACAGAATTGGCTGACTTTTTTAAAAAAAATTTTCAATCTCTATACCCTGGAAAATTTGCCTTTAGCTTAGACAAGTAAAAAGACAAACAAAAAAAGTATATTTTCGGCTTGATTAATGCACTTAAAGTTTTGAAAATCGGAAAAATTTCGTTATTTTTCGCCAATTTTTTATAATTACTCAACGTACCAATGAAGTAGCACTATTGTTCTAAAAGTGAAGTTTGGGATATCTGGAGCGAGTAAAAAAAATTAAAACCTGTTAATTCAAAATATTTATCGATATACATAACGCAAAAATCTTTTTAAAAGACCACATTTTTGTGTGTGAAATTAACAATTCATAATGCTATTTATTTGATCTTTTCACCTTTAATAAGCAAATCTTAACAAAGAGAAAATACGTCATTCATTTCAATTTTTTTATTTAGAAGAATGATCTTCGAAATCAGATTTTTGAGGAAATTTGGGAACTGAAAGTGGGAGTATTACGAGCAGGTCACGTATCTGAAGCCCTGTTTTTCTTTTAGTGATAACATATGCATAATCCGGTTGCAGTGAAAACGGATAAATCTCTCGCCAATTAACCAAGTTATTATGTCTTAAATAAATGAAGTCACCAAAATAAATGGTAAAGTGACAATTGCTCTGTAAGTATTTGTACTTAAGTCTTCGTATACTTTTTGAATATTGAGTCTTAACGTTAGAGGAATATAGTAAAAGAAGCTAAGTGTAATAAGATCTTCATTAGAAATGATTTTGGATTCCCAATATTCAGATGAGGCCCAGAGGCCGAGTGATAGAGTATCGCGCTTCCACCCCACAGGTTCAGGGTTCTATCCTCGGGCCTCGACTCAGCCTTTCATCCCTTCAATGGGTCGATAAATGAGTACCAAGCTTGCCTGGGGACTGAAACACTGGATGGTTTCGCTTCAGACTGACCACCTGATCGAGACATCTACACATGCACCTCAGCGCCCAATGGTCACTTATACCGGGATGGGTACAGTAGACCTATGGCCCTCATGGGCTGTTGCGCCATTGAGTTTTAGTTTGAATATTCAGATATCTAAGTGGATTGTGTCCAACTTAACTTCCGTCTCTCAGTCTTAAGGTACTGTTTCTAAGAACAATATAAGATGTCACTACGCTCCAACAATAAATGTTTAAGTTTTTGTGAAACAGCTGAAAAAAATGGCTTAAAAAGTTAAATATTTTCAAAAAATCTTTTATTCCTGCGATTTTAGAGTACATGAGAGAACGGATAATCAATACCATAATAATCCTTATAAAATAAGAACGTCCTGCCATCGCTTATGAACAAAGCTTCATTCAAAAAACAAATTTGCTCTGCATTTTTTAACATATAAATATCTCATTTTCGTGGACTGCATTTATCAAAAAAAAAATTCAAATTTATGAGAGTGCAAGATTTGAATTGTCGGTGAAATAAAGTCAATGAAATTGCTTTAATTGAGTTACGTATTATGCTCCTACAAATAAAGTATTGTTGAAGGAAGCTTGAATCATTGGATTTGCAGGCAACGAACACGCAAATTAGCAAAGAGATAGAAAGTAAATAAAGAGAGTCCCATATCCATCAAAATACTCCGAATGAAACTCTGGGGACCTTTAAACTGGAGCATGCTAACATCGTACAAATACAGGTAAGTGTAAGTTCTGATATCTCAAATAATAATGATGGTGATCGATTCAAACCTAGTAAGGCCCAAATAAAAAATAAAAAAAAACGCTCAAATAAGAATCAATCTAAGAACAACATCAATGATCAGTGATTGTTATGGAATTTCTGATTGAGTAATAGCGTCATCTGTCCTTCAAGATATAGTGAGATAAATGACTAAGATACAGATTTCTAAAACTTCTCCAGTCGCACCAAATATTTTTCTCGTGTAGCTTCAAAGTGCAATGTTAATAAACAATCAATCAACCTAGTACATCCAAGAGGTGAAAAGTTGTTTTAAATTTGAGACTGCAGCTTATCGAAAAATGTGTAGTACTAAAGCAAGAGTCAGGATAACTTTTTAATCAAAATCAGTAATAACTTAATTGTTCTCAAAAATCTGATTTTAAAGTACATTCTTTTAACTAAAAAACTAGATATTTTTTATTTTATGAATTATGCTAATATATCCATGAATAGTGTCAAAAATATTTGAAATAAAAATGTTTTCCCTAAAGCTTTATTTATATTAATGAAAGAATGAAGTTGAATAAGAATACTACGAAATATTGCTAATTTTACACAAACACAAATAATGTGTTTTCGAGCTTTTTGCTAAAATTATAAATATTTTGAATTTATAATTTAAATTTTTTCCCTAATTTCTCATACATGTATATTTCCCAATCTCTTCACATTTAAAACAATATGATTACGAAATTGGTAAGTAATTATACAAAATTGGCAAAAAAAATAAATAAATAAATAAAAGCGAAATTCCTCCATTTTTTAAAACTTTGCATTGCGCAAATGGAAGATATTTTTTTATTTGAAGAAATTTTTTGCCACTTTACTTAAATAGGCAAAAGGCAAATTCTCCAGAGTATAACAATCGGAAAAATGGTATTCTCCATTAAACAGATCTTAGTACTGGTTTCAAGTCTGGTTGTTCAAGAACCTTTCTTTTTAATCAGTTCTTAATTTATTTTGTTTAAAAAATATTTTAGAGTCACCTTTAAATTAATTGTAACTTGAAAACATCATTCCTTCAGTGGAACTTAGGTATTTGAAAGAATACCTTCAATTATACATATCAGAAGAAAAAGGTAATATGTTTCAAATAAAAAATACTCTTTATAAAAATAAATTGTTCCAGAAATGTAAACATCGAATAGTAGAAACAGTGGCGTACACAAGGGGGAAGGTCTGGTGGTTAAAACCTCTCCCACAGATCTACAGATTTTTAATTTTTAGCATAAAGATATTACGTTTCGGTGCTTTCGTCAGCATTTTTTTTAAATATAACGCCCCCCGTCCCGTTAAAATAATATGAGTACGCCACTGAGTTGTAATGTTGTAAAGAAGAGCAGAATAAGCGAAACATGCACTTTTTCACTTTCTAGGGTTAAAATGACAAAAAAACAAACTTAGTTCTCTCCTTAAATGTGTTGTAAATACATGTTTATCATGATTTTTACTATTTTAAAAGTGAACTGGTGGATTTCCGTGTATGCATAGGCTGCTGGCGTCAATCCAGTGTCAACGCTGAAAGAAGAAATTGGAGACAACTGAATGAAGGAGAAAAAAGCATCACGAAGGGAAAAAAAAGATTTTCATCTCTTTGTATCAATTTGTTTGACTCAAAGTAAAAACAGCCGGTCTTCTAGAAAATTAAGAACTCGGGAAATATTCTGATATTTTTAAATTTAAAAAATAATTATAAGAAGCGTATATTGAGAGCTCCCAACCATATGTAACTGAATATTTTTGTATAAATACACTTAGTCATTTGATTTCACTATTCTCATTATTTCAAAATTAAAGCATTGCATACTTATACAATTGATTTTAAAATGTCTTCATTTAATAAAAAATTGCTTTTCCATTAGAATAAATGAAGGGAATAAAAAAAATAATAATATTGGTTCCTATAAAGCAATAGTCCCTTACCCCGGGCGACGGACCGGTAACGGTCCATGGATCAAATTGTACCGGGCAGCCCATGGAATATTAAATCATTTCCATTTCGTTTACTAAGACGTATTTCTCTCGGATTTGTGCGACTTTCAGAGGAAATAGCTTTATATTCCATGTTAAACCACTTTCTATTCATTTTTTGGTTTTGGTGTAACTGTGTTTTGTTCTGAAGGTATATTTAAATAGAATTAAAAAAAATTATTAAATCAAAACAATCTGAAATATATAAACAATCAACTTCTCACTTACAGCGGGCAGCGGAAAAATTATCAAACGTTGGCCAGTCCATGGCGATAAAAATGTTGGGAAGCACTGCTATAACGTATGAAAAATTTGAATTTATGTTTCTTTTTATCAGTATCATAAACAGACACCTCTTATTGAAGGGGAGGGTGGTACAGCCTGAAAGACGCGTAGACGAAAGTGCCTAGACATAATTTCTATAATAAATATTAAAAACCTGTTGGTCTATGGTAGGGGGTAAGCTTCCAAACCCAACCTTTGTGCCCTTTTCTGACATGTTTATATTTACACAGAAAATATTAAAATTTTCTTAGATTTTTTCCTAATGATAAACTGAGCTGGTGTTATTTAAGAAATTTTCTCCTAAGGGAAAAAAAGAGGAAAAATAATTAAGGGGAAAAGGAAATTTAATTTGTTTTATCATTACTCTCTCTAACGTTATTTCTCATATGTAAGTATTAAGAATCTAAGAAATTTACAAAAAACAAACGAAATAATTATTTGACGTCAAATAATTCATAATTAATGATAAATTGTTCTGAAATAAATATTACTCTTCAACGCACTACTCAGCAATATTTATATCATCCAAATACACACTATTTCAAATATGAATGACTTATGCAACACCATCAAACCACGCGAGCATTCACATGGAACGTATCTCAAGATCAGACATATTAATTTCCTCATTTCACAATATCGGCCACTTAAAAAATTTAAAGATGCTAATATTCCCAGCCATATAAATTTCAAAAGTCTACACTTTCATTTCACTTCCGGTCTCAGTGTGCAAACAATTCTTGACAGGGTTTACCCTCCGTGATCATATACCACGAGCTGTGAAGCCCTGCTCTGTCATATTTCAACCGCATCTAAAAATGTCTCCAAGTCTGCGATTTTGAAACGTCTTCGTTATCTTGGAAAATACAAATTTCAAGCTAGGGTCTGGAGAACGTTAACGAGACCGAACGATATGTGTCATTCTTCCTGTTTTTAAATCCTCGCGTAGGAGGGGTGTTGCGATGTGTGGGCGTTGATGAGCATACACACTTCTCACGAGATTCAAGTTACTAAGGACGAGAAGTTCGGGTCGGTAATGCGTTGAAGATAGTTTTGTTTAACACCTATGAACAATTTCTCAGTTAACATTCATCCCGACAAATGGGAGTAAGTGTTCCGAGACAATTAGATTACTGTTAAGGCATGTCACTTAGGGCAGGCGCTTTCTTTGTGCAGTTCCATTCGTTTTTCGTTAAGTATTTGTTTTTTACGTTAGAATCTGAAGCTGATGAGTCGCGACATTGAAAAGGCGTGTAGTTCCTAAGTGGCTTAGGCAAGACAAAAGGTGTCTCAAGGATGTAATGCATTGCTCTAGGTTATGGACTTCGTCTCCAGGTTTTAGCAAACAGACAAAATTTATTTTACAGTGTGCAGTAAATCATAAAAGTGTGATTTTTTTTCTTTTTGGATAAAAAAATTAATTTTATACATTATTTTAAAAATATATAAATATAGCTGATATTGTATTGATATAGATATTCAGTTAAAAATACAATAATATAAGTATAATTGATATCCAATTCAAAAATAAAAATAGAACTATTTCCGAATCTATTCATATTAAACGCCGCATGTTCTTCAGTCAAAATTTTGGTTGTTCTCATACCCGAAATAATTCAAAAAGGTGTGTGAATCACATTTATTTATTGAAGATGGCTTACAGATGAAGCATTACATGGAAACAAGACATTCAGAAAACTCAAACAGCAGCGATAAAAAGAAAATGTGAGAGTGAAACTTGGGGTGGACAAAAGCGTTCTCCTTAATCTAAAAAAAGGCCCCCAGTTTATTAAAACCTCAGAAACTTCTAAAATTTCCTAAAATCGGTTGGTCGTATTTTGTGACTAATGTTGCTTCTACAATATTACAACGTGAACTCCTGACAATGTGAAACTTTTTTGAGAATAGTTGCAGTTAATAAAGTATTCGCGCGTTAAGCGGGTAAATAAAAAAATTCAAGCATCGCGCTATCTTCGGATGAATTCAAGTGAAAATTGAATTAAAGAAAAGTTCTCTCTCTCTCAAAGAGGATTATTATATATTTATTCCGTTTATTTCAGTGACTAAGGCAGCAATTTTTTGAACATTTCAAATTTAAAGTAGGGATCAGGTTTATATACGAACCCACCAATCTGGAGCGAAAAACACAATTTAAGGATAAAAATAACTTTTTTTTTCTTTTTTACTTTATGCTCAAATAATATTAATCTTTCAACTTTGGGAGTGTTCAACATGATTCTTTTCAAGTTTCATGATTCTTTTCAAAAACTGATTTTTCGAATAGTTCGTAAAACTCACATTCACTCGTTAGGATGTCTGAATGCATGAAGGAACAAATATGTTTTTCTAAAACTTGAAATTAAATTCATGATATAATACACTACAAATTTTATCGCCAATTAATCATTAATTGTCAAATGACGATGTCAAAAATAAAAATAATATTTAGTAAGTTATTTTTTCGATTTGTACGTATAGAATATATATAAGGAAATTTAAAATTGAATAAAAATGAAACACACACAAAAAAATAAAGGATTGATACGTACTTTTTGTCTAGTTTTTTTTTATTTTCCTGAAAAGATATTTATAATAAAACGTTTTTGTATATTTCGCATTATTCTTATTTTACTTTTACTCAACTAAATATCACATTTAAAAAAGCTTTTTTAAAGCGCATATTTTGAGATTTCAAACAACAAGTATCTAGTATGAAAGCATCATTTTATTTTGTGTTTTAATAAAATATTATATCCTTGTGCGTGTGTGTGTTCGTGTGTGCGTTCGTGCGCATGTGTGTGAGAGAGTATGCAATACAATACAATACAATATATATATTAAATGCCAAAGATAATTTTTTAAAAACAACAATAATTTCAGCAGTTTCTCTATTTTTTCCTTCAGTTTCAGACATATAACAGAAAGTTTTTTAAAAAAAGCAAATCATGAATCAAAATAGCTTAGAGCAACAGAATAAAAGAAAATGCATTGTTTAAAATTGCATGCATAAGAAAAAACTGAAACTTGAAGCTGTGCTTTATCCTTTCATTTGTGCTTCTCCCAATATATTTTCTTTATATTAAAAGCCAAAGTATTATACTTCAGACAAACAACAAAAAAATTATTGTAAACCATGCGTTTTGTTTTCCTACATGTATACTGTTAAATACTAATAATGTATAGATAATCAGCATAAAAAATACCATAAGTCTTTCCTTTTTTAATTTCTCATATTGCTCTTGAGTGAGAGTTTATTAACTTCGTACTGTAAGGCAATACAAGGGCAATTGAAGACATATCTCGTAATTTTGAACCATGGTCAAGTGACGAGAACGACACCTGAGCTATCATTCCCTCTCTGAACTTTCTCAAGACGTCAACCAGAGGACTTTAAGCCATGACATATTTTACAGAAAATGTTGTAGAATTTAAAGTTGTAATCGTATTCGTGTTTGCGGCAGTCATTCCACAAAGAGAGCCTTGACACCGGGGATCAGTTTTTAATTTTTTATTTCGTTTCTTAAATTTCAGTATTCAGAGATGTCCTAATTAGAACAGTATGTCACTTCTTTTCTGTATTGATGTCCCTGAAATTCTTAAAAATTTTCACGTATTGTATGTTCTAACCGAAACAACTCAATGAGGAGAGAATTTCTATCTCCATTAAATGCTCATAAAATATTTTCAAAAGAAAAATATTTTTTAACCTTTTTTGGCGAAAGATAACTTAAATTTTACTTTTTTGAAGCAAAAGCACCCATGTTTTTGACAAAAAATCTGGTTTGATTTCAATTTTTGGGGGAATTATACCCAGATAGATTAATGGTACAAAAATGCGGAAGGGGATTTCAAAGATTGATTTTCTTTCAGATATTTTATAAAAAATTTTTAAAACTAAAAAGTTAGACCCCAAACCGCAATATTCATAAAAATTTCAATTTTTTAAATTTTTAACCCCCTTTTTCCACCAATAAAGGAAATATGTAGCCGGGGGAAAGTTTATTAAGGCCCCCGGAAACAAGAACTTATTAGCAACGGACCTCATAATTTTGAACCACAATCAAATGCGGGGCGACACCTGACTTTTGGAACCCCTCTCCAAACTAGAAACTCGTTTGGGGGGAATTTGCTGAAAAAACATATCGCTCCCTCAGAAGGGGCTCAGAGCCCGAACCGACACGTCGAATAAATGGAAATTTTAAACATTCCGGGCCCCAAGGAATATATGTTGGGATTTAAAATACCTTTTTGTTTTTTTTTAAATTTTTTTATTCCCCGAGGCGTAAGTACCCAATCTGAGGGGCGGGGTTCTAGGGCTCAAATAGGGATGGGGACTAATTTTACTAAAAAAATTTTGACCAAAAGATTTCTACCCTCAATTTTTAATCATCATGAATCGATATTTCATCCGAAAAAATTTGACTTTCGATTTTTTCTGTTTTGGTAAAACCATAAAGTTATTTAAAAGTTGAATGCCTGAAAAGTCAGGGCTTAAACGTAGAATTAAACACTATTTATTCGAGGCAGTTGTGCACCGGAAGTATGGTCCTTTTTACTGGCAAGAACAAAAAACTATTTATCATCACTCACCAAAGCCATGATGAAATATGAGTATCGGGGATAATCTGATTCTTTGTGAACACCTTGTTTTGCCGGAAACATCGCAAGTGATGAGGGGAAACCGTTTGGTTTCCCAGTAGACTTAAGACTGTTGTTTTTAAAAAGCTTAGATATTAAGCATTGAGAACTATAAGCTATATTATCTACTTTCTAAACTTTTTTAATATAACAAATACATTTAGAAAATAAATGCCTTCTTTTATACCTGATACTTTGATATTGGTAATAAAAATAATTGTAATTGTCGAATAGCCTGAACTAAAAAATTCTCTTGGTTTTACCATTAAGAAATCATTTATTATAGTATTTTTCTTGTTTTTCATAAAATGGATTATATTTACATTGTAAATACAGAGGTGGAAAAAAAATCGATTTTTTAGAAATCGATCTTTTAGACCTCGATTGTTTTGTGAATCGATTCATCAGGTTACGATTCGAGTCGATTTAAAAATCGATCTTTTTGGGAAAGAATCGTCAGCCCTAGGCCCAAAGCCTGACTGTTGCCCACCCAGTACGTATTTAACCAATTTGTAAAATATTAAAGGCAAAACCTGACTTTGCAGGGGAGGGGGCTACTATTCTCCGTTAAGCCCCTGTTTATTCACAATTTTATTTTAATTTCACACAAATCATTTTGTTTTAAATATAGACTTCTTGTCAGTTCATAAATTTAAAAAAAATATATCAACATCAGCAGAATATAATCCAAGATGTTATGGTAAATTTCGAAAAATTATTATTATTTTGACTTTAAGCCACTCCAATGTTTAAAACAGCTTCCAGTAGTAAATAAATAAAATATCAAGATTTATAGAAATGTGTAATCATTGTAATTTCTTATAGATCATTCGTTTAATTGTTTATACAACCCAAATCTTATGTTCCAATAATATTCTGTGATATCGGAGAAAAATGAATCCATGATGAAAACTTATATTTTCATTTACAGAGGAGTTTTATTTTTTTACGTGCTGTCATGACCTCTTGACATGCAAATAAATAGGGACAAAATCTTAAAATTAACACTTATTTGAATTCTGCTAATGTTTCAATAATTTTTTTAATGATATTGAGAAAATATTAGAATAACTAAATTTTGGAATCTAAAATTTCAAAAAAATAAACTGAATTTAAGGAAATGTTTTCGTACAACCCGTAACTGAAAGCATAAATGCAAGTGAACGTCAAACATAAGTTTACAAATTTGAACCTCGTTTTGATTGCAACAATGGAAGCCCATATACTTGGCTCCAATTTCCAAGATAGGACATTTTGTCATTTTAAATAATCGCCACAGAAACAAAAAATTTAAAATTTTAAATAATTATTTTATTTACTATAAAATCCTTTATTTTAAAAAAAATTTCTAAAAAGATGTGAATCAAATCTTTGTTCAAAAATATTTTTTTAATTCCCACAAGTGTTATAAAAAAAGATTTGTAAAAGACAACAACTTCAGAGAAAGAGGTGAACCATGTACGGAACTCTGTAAACCGAACTATGATTTATTCAATGCAAGTAATTTAATGTTCTTTCCCTTAAAAGGAAAACACTTATTATGGAGTTCACAATAATATTCCCCTGCAGTCATGAAAACGTGAGGAAGCATACTCTTCCACCTTACCTAATCCGCATTCATTTTCTTTTTCTGTCTTACAAGATGAATGTTTTGAAGTTTGTTCGGTGTTTGACCTCAGGTGGTTCATTTTAACATACAATGCTAGCTTTGTTCCCAATGAAAAAGAGAAATTTTTTCTTTATTTCTGCATGCGTACCACTTATTAATGTCATTAGTTGTTTTTGAATGTTTTGTAATTACTTCTGGATGATTAAAAATGATGATGTGTTTAGATGTAAATAAACAATTGAGAAGTAAAAAACAAAGGCTGTATAAAATTTAGAGCAAAATAATATGATAATGTTTTCAGAAAATTTGAAAATTAAAAATAAAATCCCAAGTCTTAATTTGATATTCTTCATCTAAATTATACTCTAGTGCTATTGTTTTTTCCTCGAGAAAACTTTAAGCAAATATGTAGTTAATTGCAAATTCAAGCCTTTTAAAGTAAGATATAAATAGTCTTAGAGTTTTTGCCAATAATGCGTAATATTTTGTTTTTAAAACCATACATTAAAAACAAAAATGTTTAAAACAATGATGTAAAACATGTAGTTATGAAAGCATAGTTCAGCAACTCATGCAAGAATTGCATTTTTATTAACTAATCACAAAAGGAGCAAATATAAGTACAGTTAATAGTTATATATATAACTATTGATGTAATTACAATTACAATCAAGAATGAAAGAATCCTCGATTTTTATTCCTATTCTAAACAGCAAAGAAAATAATTACAATATTTACATTACAAATTGAGAGCAGCTGCCATGTTATTTTCCTTTAATAAAACAACTAGGTATTTTTCTAAACTTTTTAGAATAACATAAATATGTACTTATAAATGTAATTATATTTTACTGTGAATCATATATATATATTGCATGACAAAGATTTTTCTTTTCTTTTTCTTCCCTTAATCCTATAAATTGACAAAAAATTGAGGTTAATAAATCAATAGTTCCTAGGAATAATAATATATTTCTTTTTGTGCTAAATACAAGGACAATGATGCCAAAATAATTATAAGAAATTATAAGAAAAATTATTATAGGTTTATTTCAATAAAACTTTGTACATAAATGCCTTATTTTATAAGCATGTCCAGTAGCAAAACAAAAAGATGAATAAGATAAATGCTTTTGCCCAATGAAACTTTTAGATTTACCAAAAATGACTCATTTCTGAAACATCTTAAGTATATCCTGGAGTCATATATTCGAATATTAGGAAATAAGATCTATACCAACATGAAAGAACCCTCTTACTCTAAATGAAATAGTTCATTAATATATTGCAGCAATTCAGACTTTTTTAAAGATACTAACTCTTATTTGGTCTAGAAGTTGCGCAGTGATTCTTCTCTCATGTAATCTCCCTATATGATCTATATGATTTAGCTCCAAAGACACTTCGTCGAGTATTTCATACAACTAATATCTTCTTTTCGTAAAAAATAAACAAATGTTAAACAAAAAAAAGAAGAAGAATCACACGCTTATTCATATTTTTGCACTATCACCCAAAAAGACAAAAATGGAATGTTCAGCACATGAAATGAAACTCACTCGAATTTCAAGAGCTTTCATTAAAGATATATAATAGAATATATCAATAAAACATGATATCATTTCTCGTAAAAATTACTGTGCATTGTTAGCTCGGAATCCAAACTTAATCCATATCAGAATTCCTTTTAAGTTTCAAGTTATTTTGATTTCTCAGACATTATTTTTCTTTTTAAAATAATAAAGAGTGGGTTGGATTATTTTTATACTATAGAAACTTGAATTCTCAAAACGGTTTCAACAGTAAATATATTGGATTTTTTTTGAGGCAAAATATTAACAGATAACCATATATTTATATAAAAATGGAAATTAATATTTTTTTAACATATAAAACATATTTCCTTTCAAAATTAATGATGATGGCCAATAATAAGCTGAAAGAGGAAAGGGAAAATTATTGTTTGGAAGGCGAACCACCTTCCATTGTAACATCACATAAATACGTTGTTATTATTAAAGAATAACACAAAGTTAGCCGCGGAAATCAGAGGAGTTCCCCCCACACACACACACACACACTAAAATTTCTGACAACAAACTGAAGCTGTAGAGAACATTGAAAAAACGGCAAAAGGCCTTGTGCCTGGTCTCCAAGAAACAAAGAAAGAAAAAAGCGACGTGCGTCCTTTCGTTTCATCCCCTAATCCGTTTCTATCCCTCTAATTTGCCACTCATTGATCTCACTCATATCCCCCATCCTCTCATAACATCCGCCTCCTTACATATCTTGACGGGTGAGCTACGAACACATTTCGAACCTTTTTTCATGCCTCTATTCGATTTCCATTTGGAATACAATACTGAATTTACTTGAATTTTTGGTCGAATTCCAATTGTTCGAATTTTGGGGCGGGATAACGAAATATTACTGTATCCTATTAAAACTGTATCCCTTATATTGCAAGGATACGATTGGATCTCAGTGTATGATCTACAAGTTGCCTTCAGAGAGAAGACTTGGCAAAAATCGTTTCATGCACTGAATTTTCATTTTTCTTTAAAAGGGACCTTGGACATCCTTGGACACAACTTGTTGTGTCCAAGGATGATATTTTATTAAAAATCATTTTAAAAGGTTATAAATTATTATTCTTTTAATATATATAAAAATATATTAAAGGATTACAGCTGACATATTTAATGATCTCCAAAATGTAAATGGTTAACATTTTACAAATAATCCTATTAGCTATTCAAGTTACTGTCAAATATATGTTTATTACTTTTTTTTTGTACCAACTATGATATAATACTGACTGAGAATAAAGTGCCCTTTTTTTCGTTAAACGAAATTATACATAACATGAATTTATTTTAATTAATAAAATTACTCAATAATAATAATTTTTTACATTATTTGAAGAAATTTAACTAAAAAGTCTACAAACTAATTTTTGAAAAAAAGATCAATATTTACAGACAAATTCAAAACAGTTGGTGTGTTGTGCAATAAGTAAAGCGATGGCAGTGAGATTTCAGACATTGCACAATTTAAATCAGAATATAAATCCTCAAATTTTATTTACCATTATTTTCATATACACACTTACCATATTTCAGGCTCAAAACTTACTTTAGTCAAACCAAAATAACATTCCTATACATAAAGCTATTCAATTTATATTAGTAAATGATACACATCTTATCAAACGAAGCCACGCAAATTTTCTCTAAACATTCACCTCTTTGTAAACAACAAAAAGTCTCGATAATTAATAATTTTAAAATTAGTATTCTCCAGTAGTTCCACGCATATACTTTTCTAAAGAATTAATTTCTAATACTTAAATATCTTTTAGAAACATAGTACAAATTTTTTTTCCATATTCCCGTATTTGTTAGAAAAAAATATCAGTTAATTAATTCTCCAATACATAATATAAAGAAATCTAGCAATGATAATGTATACGTACTTTCCGAAAAATAAGAAAATATTTAGAATATATGTAAAAGGTTATTAAATATTTCTAAATAAGAAAACAACAGAGAAAATATCAAGATCTAACCCTAATACGCATATTACAAAATTATTGCATCACACCACTAATATACTTCCGTTTTCAAAATTTACATTATAATTTTTTTACTTGCATACATTAAGCCCACGCTTAACCTCTACTTGAAAACGAGACAGAGTAAATCTTCGCTTATTTATAAATTTTGTTCAGAGACATTTAAAAAGTAACTCCACCCGATCAACATCTAACAAACATATACGTACAATTCCGATTCACTATCTGCAACTCCTTTTAAGGAGCCATAATGAATTCTTAGCCTCTCGATTATGCATTCGATATAACGTGAGGTCAAGTTTGTGTCAATGGCGCAAGATCACATTTTTAGAAAGACTATACCTGCTTCTTCGAATCTCATCTCGATTTGGAACTAAGAAAATAAAAATCTAAATTACAAAGCAATTTAACGTATTAAATGGTTTCAGACCGGTTAAATGTCTGATATTATTAGATTGACTTGTCATTCTTATGTAAATTTTCACAGATAGGATCAACTAGAAGATGAGAAAAGTAAATTGGAAGAAGGCATTATGTTCTGTGGAGGAGAATATCATATTTGTTGTCAGATCAAATCGAAACAAAAAAACAATTCTTTTGTATTTAAAATGGCACGTTTCTTCGTTATAAATGGCGCTCGATTTAATAAAGAAAAGTAAAACAGGGAAAGGATAAAAATTTAACAGCTGAAAAATTATATATATATATATATATATACAATGGCTTTACAATAATTTTGAGATTTTTCGTATGTTTGAAATAAGCTGTGAGAATTTTTAGAAAATACTTGCTTTAAAAATCTATGATATTTTGAACACTTTAAATTAGTTAACTTTTCAGTCATTTTCTTTTTTGGAAGTTTTAGCAGATTGTACTCCTTTTCCGTTTGGATTTTTTCTTATTAACCTACCGAGTCGCAAAGTGGGAAGGTCTGTGTCTTCAAACTAGTTAAACCCCATTTATTTGATCCTAAGTCTGAAATTGTTTTTTTGATTGTTTGATTGTTCGATTTTAATTTTTTTCTTTGTATACATATTTCTCCTTTCACATGTTTATTTTGTTGAATTTTTGTATTTTTCCTATCATCCTTTAATTTTTCACATTTTTAGATGTATTTCATGTTTTTACTATATACGAGGGTAACTCTGAAATTTTTGAGATACGCGCAGACAAGAGTAACAAAAAAATTAGCGGTTTAATTTGAAAATACAAAGTATTTTAACACAGCAGACGACTTTTTACTGACTTACTTCGACTTGTTTAGCATAAAATAAATTCTAGACAGAAGAGAAAATGGAGTTGACGCGAGAACATTATCGTGCTATGATTTTCTATGATTTTAAAGCTGGATTAAAATTAAGAGAAATGCTTTCAACGGCTGCAATCAGCATTTGGTGATGAATCTCCATGTCGTGCTACTGTATTCAGATGGTTTAAAGAACTTTCCAGAGGTCGAAATTCTCTTCAGGATGAAGAACACACAGGAAGGCCGCGGTCGGCAGTAATCCGAGATAATGTGTCCACCATACGAAAAATTGTTAATGGATGATAATCGCTATACCTACCAAATGATACAGAAGTAACTTAACATTGGATCCACTGCCATACACAAAATTATTCATGAAGAGTTACATATGAAAAAAGTAGTTAGCCGTTGGGTTCCCCATCATCTAACTGAGCAGCAAAAAGGGAAGCGCGTCAGAATCAGTAAGAAACCCTTAAATTGCTAAAATGTGGGCATCGCATCATTTCTAAAATTGTAACGGGTGATGAAACGTACGTACCGTTTTTGACGTTCCAACACGTCAAGGAAGCAAAATATAGGTAAAAAACATAGACAACGAGCAATGAAAAAAGTAATGTATGCCTTTTTCTTCAGAAGTACGGGATTGGTCAAAGCCATCAAGTTGGAAGGACAGAAGACAGTAACAGCAAACTGGTATACCACTAAATGTCTTCTAGAAATTCTCCAAGAAGTTAATGTTAAGGGACTAATGCTTCACCATGACAATGCATCTTCCCATACAGCCGGATTAACACAGTTGAGTTTCTTAAGCAAAAACAAATTAAAGTGATAGAACATCCACCTTATTCTCCGAATCTAGCTATATATAACCTTTGGCTATTTTTTAATCTAAAAAATAACTTACGAGGACGTTGTTTTCATTCAGAAGATATTTATTTGGCTATAAATGTATTTTTTTCATCAATTCCAAAAGATAAATGGTTTGAGGCATCATAATCAGTGGAAAATTCGTTTACAAAAGTGCATTGATGTGCTGGAGGACACTACTTTAAACACTCCTAAAATTTTGTAAGTATAACTTTAAAAACCTAGGAGTATCTCAAAAATTTCTGATCGACCCTCGTATATATCGAAATCAAAACTTTATACGAAAATAACTTAAAATAATTCAAAATTTTGACTAAAGAATTATGTTTTAATTCAAAAAAAATGCTTAGCTCTTAAAATAACTCTGTTTTATAGATATTAATGATTTTAAGAAGACTTTTAAAATAATTTTACAGATTTTTTTTTTTTAATTTTGTTTCAAATCTCAATAAAAATTTCATGTTTAAAAACACAAAAAAATCTCCAAATCTAGGTTAGATTAAACTGTCAAAATTCATTTTTAGTAACAAATAAACAAAATGAAAAATACGAAAATATACTTTGTTTACTTATTTTATGAAATTTAAAAAATTATTCGTTACATTATTTGATATTTTAATACAAGGACTTGGTTTTAAGCAGAAAGTTACAGAAATTTATATTTAAAAATAGATATAGATATATATATTATAAAAAAAATACCGAATTCATTGTCCCTTTTTGCTATTATACAGCTAACATCTGAGTTTCTATATTTGTTTGAGTCAACATTTGTGTGTGTGTGTGTGTGTAATTTTTTAATTATTCTGAATTCATAAAAACAGTATTTTCCGCAGGACTTTAAATTTTTAACTGATACATCATCTACACATTTTTGGTGATTAATTAGTCGGTAAGTTATCTAATTCAATTTAAAATATTTTAATAAAATAGCTATAAGTGCTTACAAATCCCTTTGGGCATTACATTTTTTAATGATAAAATAAGTCTAACTTCAAAATTTTTTGAGTAGTTTACTTTTTTCTCCCGTACTTGTTAAGATTCTATGTCAGTAATTATTTTTAAAAATCTTTCTAAAATAAATTTAATTATATTACTTTAACATTCTAATGTTTTAAATTATTTTTTAATAATCTCTCAGAGTATCTACAAAAACCTAAGAAATATAAACACTCCATCTTATTTATGGATGATTTAAAGAATTCTACCATATTTTAAACGATGTAAAATGAAAATTAATGCTCGGTATTTGGAATTCACGGCACTCTATAGGTAATGGAAGGATTTTTGGCAACAAAATTCATAATTTTTAGCCAATGACCAGAATATTTGAGCTAGTTCCTTTCTTACTTAAATTTCATACCACGTGAGAACTTGTGAGATTCGGTTTCACTTAATATACAACATCCTCGATTATTTCGCACAATGGTTTCAATATTAAAACTCGATTTAGAGATCATCGGCCATAAAGGTCACGTCTATGGTCATTCAAATACTGTGGCCGGAAATATAGTGTTATTAAACTATAAAAAATTGTCCTTTTCCTGAATCGCAAATACTCTTGTTGGTATGGGGAATATTGCCATTTTTTCTATCACCAAAAGATTTATATATTTATACATAGTATAACCAGAATGAATGCAATAATGATGTTTGATAACTTTTGTATTTTGGAGGGATTAACCAAATATATCACATGATCTAATATATATAATTTTATTTAATGTGTGTTTTTAATATATATAATTTAATCTTTTTATAAAAGTTCACTTAATATATATAATTTCTTGAGAGCAATTAATCAACAGAATTTACTAACAGATTAATCTTTATAATATAAATTTATTCATTATTGCTCAAGACAGTACAGTATACAGTAGTTGATTCTCTATTCTTGTTACTTTACTGTTGATTTAAGTACAATTTGTGATTTCTTCGAAAAGAAAATATATAAATTGATTTAGTTCTAACATTGGATGTAAACATATTACTATGCTAAACTCATTGGCGCAACAGCTCATCGGAAGGTCAAGGCCTACTGTACCCATCTCAATTTTCGAAAACTTGGGCGCTGAGGTGCATGAGTAAATGTTCCGGTTAGGTGGTCATTCTGACACGAAACCCCTAGTGTTTGGTGCCCAAGCAAGCTTGGTACTCATTTATCGACCCACTGAATCGGCTGAAAGGCTGAGTCGACCTTGCCCAGCCCGGAGTTTGAACCCCGGACATATGGCGTGAAAGCAAATAAACATACGGGTATTAAACCCGAAAAAAAATTGAATAAATTTGACAAGAATCTTTTTTTTTTTAAATTTTGCAACACCTAATTGGTTAGTATCATAATGTCAAAGAGCAAAACTAAAGAATCTGTTGTTGCAATTATATTAGAAGTTTAAGTGCAACACAGTGTTGCAAGTTGCATATCTTTCTGCACTTGTGAAATATCCTTAATTTGTAATATGTCTGAAGAGAAAAAAAGAGCAGCACATAAAATATTGCATAAGGGAAAGCTTCATAGTTTAAGTAAACTATTCGGACACTTAAGAGAAGACCAAAACATTAATGTTTAGCTTGTTAAATGATATAAACGAGTCTTAAAAGTTGACTTCATAGATAATATTTTGGAGACATTCCTAAGATAACATTTAATAGCTGAAGTAAAATGATGTCAGATAAATTAAAATCTAAGTTCAACTCAGTCAAAGAGATTTCCGCTAAAATAATCTTAGATTAATTCATCTTAGTCGAGTTTTTACAATATTAAATTGTAATGAAATATTCTCTCAGTAAAAGTTATTTTTGAAGAAAATCTAACATCAGAACTTTCATTTCCTTACAGTCTTTCCTAAAAATAATTTTCTAGAATGCTCAGCAGTAAAAATTTTTTTAAAAAAATTATACTTGTATCTCAGTGATAAGTTTTAAAAGAAAGAAGAGCCAAACGGTATGTTTTTTACACTTAAACATCTGGTTGACATTTTTCGTTTTAAGCAAATGTTGCACGGAACTGTTATTGTGTTTTATTTTATTTTAACTTTTTCTCATAGAACATCTAATCTAACATCTATTTTCTATAGAACATCTAATTACAATACTTTTACGTTAAGTTTTTGAATTCTACTTATGCTTCATATAATCGCCTGAAAGTAGGTATCTCTCAATTACCGGCCGATGAACTACATAGTGCCTTCTTCAGTTTCAGTGGTTTTGAGAATTCCGTTTCTAAAAATTAATATCTTGATTGTTCGAATATTAATGTCGCATTGTTCAGCTACACGAGAGCTTTTGGGGACGGACCACGTAATTTTGAACCATGGTCCAGTGACGAGGACGACACCTGAGCTGGCACCCCTTCCTAACACCACACCAACGGAGGACCCTTTCAGCTCGACAGATTTAACGTGCATCGCTTTTCCCTACTGGTGGTAGTGGTACTGGGCTCGAACTCGTGACAAGGAAAGCCGCGATCCGATACCTACACCACTCGGCTACCGCGGCCACAAAATTAATATCTTTATACATTTTAAGAAATTAGACAGGAATAAAGTTTTGAGTTTATTTAAAAAATACATAAATTAATAAAAGAGTTGATTATTATAAAAACCAGTAGATGTATAAAAGGGATTTTATTTTTTTGACTTTTAAAACTGCATATTTTAATAATTGATGAAATGTAAAATTGAGTTTGTGTTACCGAAACCTGTTAAAATATTAATACTTAAGAGTAAAATTTATTCCAAATATTTTTAACATTTAAATGGCAAGACAACTATTTATAGAAATCGTAAAAATTCGGTAATAAAGAAAATTTCTTTTTGAAATATTTTTCTTTACTTAAGGTATCCGACTACGTTCGGAACAGTGGTTTTGAAAAAGCGCATAAATGAATAATTTTCCTGATATTTAGTGTCACTTAGATAAGAATACATGTATAAAATTGTTTTAAGAACATTTTTTTAAAAAAAATTATTTAAATACAATATTTTGGCAAAAAATTAACTTAGAATAATCTTTTTTCAAAAGGTTCTCCTTTTGTGAAAAATGCTTCTATTAAAATAATATTTTTCCTGTATATAGCTCTGACCTCTCTACAGAGGCTCAATTAGAAGTTTTGAAAAATTCACATTATTTTCAGAGTTACCGCCAATTGAAATAATTATTGGCGTTTTTTTCTTAAAATTGCTCCCCTCTGTTGTCTTAAAATATAAATAAACCCACTTCTAAGTTATATATTTCAAAAAATCACGGTTCCGAAACTAGTCGGATACCGTAAATATGAATCCCATTAGGTCTTCCTATGTTACGTTTCCGTTTGAGACATTTTTTTTTTCATCTAAGAGAGTTCGGGTTCATTTAACAATCGTTTAGAGCTATAAGATCAACTTCCTGGAAAGACCACCACTCCAGCACTCGGAAGAGTGCCAACCTTTATTTAAATTACAGAAAGATTTCACAAAAAATTCTTCGTATAAGAGATGAGTTTTACAGGGTATTACGCAAATAGATTTAATAAGATAAATAGAAGAAAACATAATGTATCCAAATATTATAACTTCAGCATTCAAATCGCAATTGCGCACACTTGCTGCAGGTAAATAAATTCTGTGGCAAGACATTGACACAGTTTTCATTCTCCGGCGGAGAACATACATTGTAGTGTCTATTTATAAAAAGGTTTAAGAAGATCCCTAGACTATTCACTCGTGAAGTTTCTAATGTGACTCCATGGTGAAATGAGAGCGAAATACGTGCATAATGAGCAGAATAGGTCACTCACTATTACGTACATACTTCCTATTATTCCATTTATGTCATATTATTACATTAAATATATTTCACTAGCCTCAATAAATGTAATAGATTTAATGCTGAATTTCTATAGACATCGTCAGACCAAACATTATAATAAAAAAATTTGCCGACAATATTTTGTTCTTATCAACATTATTTATAATCATTTACAACGAAATCATATGATATTAATTATATAAATATAGAAACGCATATTAATATAATATTCAAACGCATTTTAATTTATTTACAAATACTTATATCATATTATTAGCACAAAATAAGTATTTCTTATCGATTTAAATAAGCAATTTTCAAACTTAATCATCAAATTCTTTCCCACCATACCTATAAGATGTTAGTCAATTTACTTACCAGATTCTATAAGGAGCTTGAAAAGATATCTAGGAAAAACCTCTTCTAAGATGAACCTATATTTATGAGAATCAAAATACCCATATTCCTCGAACGAGATATCAATCTTTTATACGTACCGAAAGAAAAAATATGCTACACATTTCTGACTGCCTAATCACAACATTATGTTAAGTAAATTATTTGACACGAAAACAACAAATATTCCGAAATTTCCCGAGCTTACAATGTAACTAACAAAAAAAAAACCATTCATGTTGCCCATAGTATTTTATTTTTTTTTTTTTTCGCCTTTTGTCTCGGAATAGGTTTCAACTTGGAACATATTTCGAGGCTAAAAAATATCTCAATATTAAAATAAACTTGATTAATTAAAATGTATATAATGATTTAATTGTAAAATTTCGAAATACTTTATAAATACGTCGTTTTATATATCTTACAATATTAAGTTAAGCACCGGTTTAGTATAAAGAAGACAAAGTTTAGAACATATTTTATACAAGGAAAAATAGATTAGAGTCTGGGTGTGTTGTGATTGAACCAGAAAATAATAAGTATTATAAAACATTCTGTTCTTTACAGGGCAATAAAGGCGATCTATAATATTAAACTTGGAGTATTTTACAATCTGGAAAATATTTTCTATTCCTTAATATTAATTGAAGTCGGCTTTAGATGTGTTATTTTAGAAATAAAAACCGGTAACCTTAACAAAGAAAACGCAACCCTTTACTTTTCCCTTAGGGAGAAAAAAAAAGAAAATACAACTAGTTATCTTGTATATAATTTGAATTTATGTACATTTTTTTGTAACTCGTAAAAATACACACCGTTGATCGTATCATTCCAAAATTTTGCACGGAGCTTCGTTGATGCTTCAAAAAAGTCGCAAGTATATTGCTCTCTCTAAAAAATCTTCGAGCGAATTTTTTTCTAAAACCCCTTTACTTAAGGAAAAGTATTTGTATGTATGTATGAAATTGCAAATGCCATGATATACAGCCAATAGTGAAAAGCCGTGCCCGTTCATACCTGCGATACTACATTTGGTGACATCTTTTGAGGGAAATCGAATCTAAAAGGAGATTGACAGGAGTAAAGGTGTTTCAGTTATATATATATATATATATATATAATTCTCCGTTTTTGAACTATTAGACCTACAGACTTGAAATTTGCCATGCATATAGAGGTCCTATTAGGACGGTTTTTGAGGAAAATTATTTTTAGGGGACAGTTGGGGAGTTACAGATAAAAATTCCTTTTTGAACTATAAAATCAACTGACTTGAATTTCAGTAAAAATATTTCTTTTCTTGTGTAGAAATTAGTAAAGAGCGGTTTTTGCGGAAATCGACTCCCAAGGGATGGGATTTCGATGGTATTATTGATAGATATATTTCGTTTTAGATACCTGTTTTTTTTTAAATCCAGGTGATGGCTATAAAAATGTTTTTAATGCAATCGAAAACATAATGCTAAAACTAAAGACATCAACTATTTAAAATTTTAAAAAAGTTATATATTATTATGAAATACCCAGAGAAGCCGGAAGGTAACGGATAGATTCAAATATAAAAATTTCAAATTTAACAATTATTCATCTTCCAGTCAAAGGCAAATCGCAGTCATCCGATTATCTTTAATGTGTCTGGAAAGCAAGAGCACAAAGTATCAAGTTAGGGCTGATAAACCCGAACTACTGATAACTTTATTGAAAGAAGGGTAATAAATCTTAAGGTAAACAGTGAAAAAAATGAGGGCATTGATGCTACGAGTGCTATAGAAAGTTTCTTCAACGAAATGTAAAGATAGGAATCGAGTATCATTTTTTTATATCCTTTTCATTTCGAGGAAGCGAACTTATTTAAAGAATATAAAATAATTTGTTCCACAATTCTCAATTTTCTGGTACATTTGTTTTCGTAATTCGTTGAAAAATTTTTGCTGTTGCATTTATAAAAAAAGGAAAAGTTAGAACCGTATTTACGATTAAAACTGTCATTTTCGAAAAAAAAATGGAATAAAATCCAAACAATAATTTAATTTTGTCTCTTGGATATTTCGTTATTCCTCTCTTCTAGTCTTCAATTATTTTTTTTATCAACTTCGATACCTTTTAAAGTAGATTTTATACGATGGATTAATTTTTGAAGCATTCTTCATGATGCCTAGAACCGATTAATGAAACATGTAACACGATTCTAAAACTACTATTTTATTTGAAATTTTCCAAACATTATAACGTTTTTCAGAAACATTATCAATAACAAGACTTGATATTAAAGAAACTTTCATCTCTTTTTACGTAAAGATCATATTAGCCATATTGAAATGAGAGAGATTAATTATTTTATTTACTTCACAATGCGAAAAAAGTATTATTTAAATGGAAAAATATTTTTTAAGTTATACACACAAATCTAGTTTATTTTTCCTAGATATAAAAAATATGCAGTATTATATGTATAACAGATAAGGAACTAAGCTTTTCATGAAATTCACAGCTGTCATAAATTCCTACATTTTGAGGTGAATCTTTTTTTTTTTTTTTCTTATTTTCATCAATATATTTTTTGAATAATTGATTAATCACAGTGGCGCACACAAGGGGGTGACCCAAACCCTTGATTTTTTCCGATTGATTATAATTCTAAGTATATAGTACGTAAAATTTAATTAAATATTTGTTATTAATGATTAATTTTATTAATTAATGCTAATTATTTATTCAATAATTAAATTTTTTACTGTGTTTTGTTCCTGAAAATCGACAAAATCCAAAGAAGCATGATACAAGAATGGTGAACTTTCGACCGGGACCCCCATTGAAAATTTCTGTGTGCGCTACTGATTAATCATTATCAAATTGTTTCCGTAAGGCTGTCTTCGTCAAATGCACGATAGCCTAAACTAAACGCGGAACACATTTTGAAAAAAGAAGAAAAAAGTCTCAGTTTTCAGGAAAATTTGTCAATATTTTAATTCAGACATCCGCTTATAATGCAGAGTTTTTAAAATTGCAAAATATTCCATGAGTGATGAACTTTTCTCTTTAACATGTAAATGGATAGCTCATTTAACATTACGGAACAGGGGAAACACGCAAAACACATTTTACTCGAGAGAATGGATCAACTTGGATTAGAGAAACATAATAAAATGTGTTGATCTCTATAAGATGGCGAAACTAGAATACAATATTAACGTTGGAGTATTTTTATATCAGAGAAAATAATCCGAATTCAGGTCCTATTCAGGTATATTACACGAAGACAGCCTTAAATAATTTGATTTCTTCCCCAAGCTAATCTCAATTGCATATTTTATATGAATACCTAAAGGATTTCACATTACTGAGGAATAATTAAAGAGATTTATCCCAAAAATGATTATATGAAATAACGAAATTACTCTCCTCAGTTATTATCATACACATTGGGCACTTGGGTGGTATGAGAATTTCAAAAGAAGACTAGAAAATAATTATTCGTAACGAACTGGTTCACCAACGTTCTCAGAAAAAGAAGGGAGAGGCAAAAACCGACCTTGCGCTCCAGCAACGCATTTATGACATTTTTTTTTTACAAGGGATTTCTTTTATTCCGCGTGATCTTTACTATCTCATGTTACTTCATATGGTTCCCTTTGAATGGCCTTCACGGTCCAAAGGAAAAAGGAGATACTGTAGAAGAGAGGTTTCTATGAGAGATAATTGAACTTGAAGGAACTCTTATTTCCTTTTCTGACCTTAATGAAATAGAATAAGTCAGCTTATTTGATGCCATCTAATTAGCAATGTTCGAAAACTTAATTGAGATGGCGTTTAATTAACATAAAAAAACTTTTTCGAAGACGTATTGTTCTTCAGAAATTTTAAGACAAAAAGAACAAGTCATGAATTGTAAAATTACAGAACTATTTCCATTTGCGTGCGTGCGTTGCGTGTGTGTGTGTGTGTTTTGTGTGTGTGTGTGTGTAATTTACTTTCATTTATCAAAAATTTTTGCCTTCGTTAAAACAGTATTGGAGAATTAATTTCACTCTGAATCAATGTGTCACACCATAATCATGAAATTTATTTATTATAAAATATAGAATTACAAAGAGCAAATTGTAGAAGAAACATGAAAGAGATTGAAAATGAGATTTGTGGTGTGAATGATTTTATTTTCCCTTCTAAATCCACACTACTTGCGTTCATTATTATTTCATGCTAATTATAAATATAATAATTTCTAAACTTTGTTTATTAATAATATTATTCAGTAACTAAGTGAACTATGTACTTTTGTATTTTTTTGATTTTAACACATAAAATCAGTCCTTCATTAAGAAACGCTTTAAAATTTGTATACAAGAATAATTATGCCTTGCTGCCTTTTTCAACACTAAGGATAATTTAACATTTTATCATTTTTGTTCTTAAAATTGTGTTCAAATATAAGATTCATTGAAGTCAATTTTGGGATCTTCTGTGTTGAAGGAGTGCATATAGATAGAGAAACAAGTGAATTTGTCTCTTTAAACTGATATTGTTTTAAATCAATAATTATTTCAAAGATATTAAAATTGTTTTACAAACTTCCTCAGCTTCAAAACCAATAAGAAATTGTCTCATACATAATTTTAAAAAAAATACCTAATATATATATATATATATGAATAAATATTTTCCAGAATTTTTCTATTTTAGATAATTAAATATTAGGTACGCGTAATTGCACATTTTTTTAGATAAAAGTCAAGTTTTCTTGATATAATATTGAATTCAATAGGTACGAGTATGTTACTATTTAAATATGTTCCTGAAACTATAAAATACATTTAAGGATTACCTCCTATTTTACTACAAAAAGTTTTTGTAAAGATTTTCTTTACAAGTTTCAATTAAATAATTCGAGTAAATTCTCCTCCGATTTTCACCAGACACACTTGAAACAGACACGCTTTCCCCCTCCCCTTTAAAGCGAACTCTCGAAGTTTTGTTTTAAAAAAAAAAGAATTATTTAATATGCTTCGAATATTTAACGGCTCCAACGAATTCCAGACAAAATTCATTCCTACGCAAAAAAATTTTCTTCATCTTTATAGCTTGCCGAACGAATCAGGATGATATAACATTTTTCAAAAAAAGGAAAATAATAATGATGAAAAAAATGAGAGGAAATAATATTAAAAAAAAAAGAAAAAGAAAACGAAAAAAAGAAATTCCGAACCTGCTATCTTATCTAGAAGCAAGCTTAGAAGAAAATATCATTTATTCAAAGTGCCACAGATTAAGATTCTTCAGTGTTACTTTTTTTTAACATTCTGACTTAAAATGAATAGGGTGGTTATCAAATTAATTACGCTTTACCCACGCGAATGACTTAAAAAAATCAATGTTTATTTAACAATGAATTGCTTCAACAAATCATTTTAAGAATCAATATGTATCACTCAAAAAAATACTGTATATTTAAGAGTAAAAAAAATAAATAAAATAAATGTTACTTCTCAATTAAACTGTCGTGCATTCCGCATATTAATTTAAAAATATTTTCACAACAAGTTTAAATAATTTTAATAATTTTTAACAACGTATTCTTAAAATGCGAATTTTTCAATAATTTTATCTTTTATGTTTGATATCTAATAATTTTAAGATCACGCATACTACTCAACTGTACAATAACTTTGAATTCTAAACTTTTATTCCAAACTACAAAACCACGAGTGATTCCTCTAACGATCGCATTATTTCTATAATGATGAAATAGAAATAAATGTTTCTTTGGCCTCTACTTTATATGAGTAAACACATACGTATAAATGTATAATAGACAATTACAAAAATTTACATTAATTTCTACAAATCAAAATTACAAGATTATCATTTTAAAATTTTATACAATATAAATAAAAGAGATTTATTTTCTCCCTTCGTCGGTATTTCATTCTAAAGAAGTCACACGACTCACACACACAATTCATATAAGGCAAATATATTGCTCACTTTCTCAGTAAAATATTGCACTATTATGTTTTTTATGCAGTAAAAGAAAAAACTTGTAAAGTTCTTAGATTTTGTTAGCTTTATTATTATATTATATTGCGTTTAAAAAAGTATACAGTTGAAATGCCGATGCAAGAATTACTCAGAAGATTTCTTTCATTTCCGAAATGATTTATTTTTTTATGAAAATAATTAAAACTTTCAAATAAAAAAACTTATATATGGCAACAAAAAAAAAATTCAGCGCACAAGAAAATATTAACAAGACAATTTTTCCAACCTCTTTTTAAATCCTAAAGTATAAGACACATTATTGATAAAGGGTTTTAGCGAATAAAAATTGATTTTTCTCATAGCAAAATATTTAGTCCTATTTCTTTCATTCTTCATTTCGAACTAATTTTTAATCGACTATTTAAGTTACACAGAAGTTAAAGATATAATTGAAAATTCTCTTCCTCGTATGATTATCGTCTGGTGTAATTCAATATGATTCATGTAGCTCAAATTTATCTGATTACTTAATTTACTTACTAAAATATAATCGTCTGTTATTAAAATTATTTTGCTTAAATTGGCATCTTTTGCAATTATTCTAAATTTATGTTGCTCAGTCGAAGAAAGAATTGTAAGGCGTAATCGATGCTAGCCGAAATTAATTCATATTGAATTTTTGTATATTTTTCGAGATTTTATAATTTATTTGGAGATATTTTTGATTATTTGAGTGTTTATAAGCCTAAAAGCCAACCATGGAATAAATTTTGGCAACTATTATTCACAATTCTTTTAATCTTACTGATATAATTTAACTCTTCTTGCATTTCATTACGTAAGCCAGAACTTAAAAAAATTATGATGACAAGAATCCTGCTTAATTCAGAAAAAAAGAAACATTTAGCAACATCTGCATTTGGATTTCTAATTTTAATAAAAGTAAGTTTTTTTATAATATTATTAAGAGCTTAAAGTATTAAATGAAAAATCTCATGTTACTATTAAATGATAATTTAAAAAATAATCAGGTATATTAACTTTTTTTCATCTTATAATAGAGCATGACAATTTGTTTAAACTAATGATTATAACGGATCATATAATTCACTACTGAACTCATCGATTAACATTGTACAATTTAAAATGTTTTGAAACAAAAAGATAATTTTGATCATCTTCAAAAAATTTGGTTGTCTTGCATACACCTTATAAGAAAAATAAATTACAAACTATGACTAATTAAAATAATTAAATTACATCATAAGTAAAATTTAGACTTTTATTTATGAAGATATTGCCTTTTGAATTTTATTTACCTATTATAAATGAATACTTATTCCAAAATACACAACTTGATTATCCGATCTAACACAACATAATTTTTATAATATTTTAATGCTACTAACTTTCCGTATTTTTAATAGCATTACCGGAAAATATTCTTAAAATACTTGGACACAAACACTACACTGCGATTCATCCAAGTACGTATTTGAAACTTTTCCGGGAATTTCAAAATATCATTGAAGAATAAAATTAATGAAATGCATTAATTTAAATGAAAAGCGTCTTTTCTTCCATCTTGAAAACTTTTATTATATTTTCTGGTTCATTACTAATAAACTTACAAAAAATAAAAATATTTCAAATATATGTTGCATTCTTAAATGTGAAATATTAATTATTAATATGCTTTTAATTTGATAAAATAATTTAATAAATATAAATTTTTATGTATAAAATTATTCTAATAAAGACATAATTTAAAATTATATTTAAATAATTATAACTAAATTAATATATTATTATTAGAATAATTACATAATATTATTTATATAATTAATATATTCATAATATTCAAATTTATATATTTTTACGCAATTTTAAGAAAAGCACACACACTTTTCATAAGACATCGAACTGTCAACAGTTTAAAACATATAATGATCAAAAAACATCATATTTTTAATCGATGAGCAGAAATTTTAATATATATAACCGTGAAACCATTTTCGATCACGATAGAAACAAGCTAAAACTCGCCAACTCAACTCATCGATCACTCACTCCAGTTTGGCAGGAGAAACAAGAGGGAATCCCAAACTACACATTTTTCTTCGGATGTACCGAATATTTATTATACTGCCAATTTTCATTTTCTCAAAAGAAAAAAAAATCAAAAATCTATTCAAAAAATCATTAAAGAAATATATTTTAAAATAAAATATAACTTACCGCTGACTCTACGGAATGATGCTGTTGTAATACAAGCAGGCAAGCTAGTAAGAGGTATAGAGAGCATTTTTCACTGCTCCCAGACAAAAATGTTTTCATGATTAGCAAATAAATCTACTACTACAAAGTGAAAAGAATCCTCTTACAGAAGTGTAGCATACAGACATGCTAGCTTGTTTACTTTTTCTCTCTGTCAACCGGCTAACATTACATTTATTTCCCCGTTCATTTGTTAGCACAAGGGGAAATAGCAATTCGGTGGGGGGGAAGCGATCACCCTTGTGTCCTCTCACTTGTTTCGTGAATTTGGAGAATTAACTCTCTTTTGATGATCCACAATATCCTGAAAACGATCTTGTTTATTATAAGACCGCGACAACTCCGGCGTAACCGGCAAGAGGAGTCTGGAGTTCCTCAATAGCGAGAGAGAGGAACACGATCAACTTCAGTCACGCCGGAGTCGGATGGAATGAGTCAGTAGGTGGAGCTTCTAGTGAAAATGAGTGACAGCTCCTTCACCAATGGTTTGCGAGTCAAGTGCACATGTGGGGAAACTTTTGTTTACATTTTCTAAATTCTGGGGAGGTTAGGGGTGAAACATGGCACTTTTTTTTATTAATCAAAACAGTTTCTTAGAAAGTTCGTCAAAATTCACTTTTATAAATATTTTACAAAATATTTTAAAAAATTAAATTAGTTGTTTTGTAAAGAAATAATTTTTACACTTTTTACTAATTGATTGAAAAATTGCTATAATCATTATCTTACGTTGCTGAAAAATGAACAATACTTTAAAAAAAAAAATTTAATAACTTAAGAAATTTAAAAGCACCGCAATGTATTATTATTTCATATTTTTTTCTTCAGTTTCTTTGCTTTTTAAAGAACTTTTAATAGGATCTTATAATCTACGCCTCACATTTTTTTTATTTACGGAAAAATATTTTGTATTCAGTTAAGTACAATGAGTGATTTACCACTATTTACTATAAAATTGAAATCTTTCATATAAGTAATAAATAAGGTAAGATTTTTAATCCAGAGCTATGAAATTAATATTTCGTTAGCCAAGAATATTCACACACGCACATTTACATATGTTTCACTTTATGTAAAGTTTTAAAATTTGATTAATTTTGATATCACTTAAACACAATTCACAAAAAGCAAAATTGACAAATTAGAAATAAAATCAAATTTTTTTTTTTCTATTTAAATATATCTTTCATAATGATTACAATCTCACTACTTAAAATTAACACAAATTAACTTTTCATTCTCTCGATAATTTGATTCCTCATAACAAATTATTGGGATCTTTAAAATTATTTTTTAAAAAAATTAATTTTTAATTAATCTATCGCGAGTAAAAAGAGCGGCGAAGCTCCGCCTCCCATCTGTCAGTCATGTGACGCAAACAAATCCTCGCCCACCCGGGTGGTAACGTACGAAGTGCAGAGAAGAACGAGAGCAGCAAAGTGAGTGCCCTGCGCGCAACACTCCGTATTTAGGAGATCAAGCGGGCAGGAGGAGAACCGCTTCCGAAAAGTTGGAAAGGGCCCGTCATTTTTTTACACTTTCGTTCAGGGTGCTGGACAGGGGCCGCCGATATCGATATTTCCATCATCGGCGGTCATCGAAATTAGACGGATAGAAGCATCACTGATGGTGCTAGTCAAGCAAACTAGGTAGGCATGAGTAGGGAGAAAGGCCGGACAGATTCCGGCGAGGGTACCGGTGAAAAAAGAACAAATAGGAATGTAAAAAGAACTGTGATTTATCTCTGTCCAGATAGGTGGAGGTAAGTTGATCATTATGTGGTTTAATATTTGTGAGAAATAAAATTTAATGTGGCTAGTGAGAATAATTTATTTGCAGTAACTAAATTTGATATTAAAAGTTATAAAGCTATTTTTGATTAATTTTTTTTTTTGATTGATACTGCTAGAAAATATTATTTTTAAAGAATGAAAAAATTTTACTGTTTGTTAATCGTCCATAATTATGGAAATGTTCCTATAAATTAATCATTTGCGGGTTTTTATTTTAGTATGATAAATATTTGTGCAGTTTTAAAATTTCTTTATTATACTAAAAAGGCAGGTTATATTATATAAAATGTTAAAACTCTGTGATTTGATGTTATTCTTCTCTCTTAAATAAATCACTAAAATGCTCAAAAATAGAATGTTTTATTATTCCATCGAATATTTAAAAATATTTCTTCTTTTTAATAATAATTCCCCTTACAGTAATTTTTATTGGTACTTTTAGGTTTCTGTTACTGTGCCTGGCACTCTCACAACTAATATCATGTACAGAAGCCGTAAGTAATCTTCTACTAACTATTCTTATATGCATATTTCTGTGATGATAAAACTAGAAACGATAAACGGCATTTTTCTCCTTTCGATATGCGTTAGTATTAGGATGATCGCTTATTCTCTCCAGGGAGATTTGACATGGCAACCCTCCTATTCGAAAATTCTACCGCTCATCTGTCTTCAGGACAGACTATTAAACAAAACACATCCGAGCTCACGTACACCACAAAAATAATTTCAATAATAATTATTATGTATATTAATTAGCATTATGATAATATAATATTCTTGAACTTTTTCTTTTTTTTTTTTTTAGTTTCTTTTACACTTTTATTGTTTATGCGATATTTTTTTGAAAAAACATTACATATTCATTTCTCAAAAACTCTTTAAATGATGGAAATATTTAGCATATACAGGCATTATAGCATTAACTAAATAATAATAACTTTAACTTAAAATATTGTATTGATTAAAGTTAATAATTTTTTAAAAAAAAATTTCTTAGGAATGTGACTGAACAAATATTGAATATTTTAGGACATATTTGTGTTTTTTGAAGCAAAAATTTTTTTTTACATGTTTTGGAAGAAAATGTCATCAAATGAGTAAATTTTAATATTTTTGTAACTTTATTAAAATGCATCATTTACCTTGATGAATTCTAATTTTAAAAGAGTATTTTTTACTAAATATTTTTAAATCCAAAAAAAGCGTTAATTTTACTTTTTACTCATTTTAACATGCATAACGTCTTTATTTTTTTCAAAAATAGAAAAGCAAACTTTCATTTTTTTAAACTTTGTACTGCAAAATATTATTTCAGATTAAATTAAAGAATTAAAATTAATAAGCGTCGAATTATTATTTTATACTACAACGAAATCTTTAGATGATTTACTAGCAAGAACTCGTAACATTTCATATGTAAAAGAATGATATTCAATATAAATAGTTCATTAAATGGCGATATAGTGTTTGTTTTTCAAAAGTTACGATTTAAAAAAAAAATCACCTTTTCTTTGCTTTATATAATTTTTTTACATGATATTTCTGTTTCACTTCCTGAGATTTACAATTCTTGTGAAAATCCCATCAATATGTATGAGTACTCTGTGAAAATCGTAATTAGTTTTGATTTTCCCGTAAAACATCAACATCAGGAATTATTCTAATTTCTTATTTGTAAATTAGAAATTAAAATCATTGCTGGTGTTAATATTTCACCAGAAAATTTACATTTATTTTCCGGTGAACATGTTTTAATTATTTGTAAATGAAAATCAAACATGTTTATATAATAATTTTTAATGAAGATTGAAAAATAACACCTGATAATTTGATAAAATAACTCATTCCTTTGTGTATATTTTTTCATTGGCTAATATAAATCATTCTTTATTACGAGAACTCTTTTTGAAAAAAATTCCTTTCCCCAAAAAAACTCCCACATGCCATCCAAAAAAGGGTGCTTGTAAGCGTCTTTCGAAGAATGACATTCTATTAATTTCTAGAATAAATAGAGGTCTTTCTTCTCAACGCTTAACCCGAGACAGGTCCCTTAGGAGTACAGATATCCCATCTGATATAATTTGATGCAATAATAACAGCGTGTGTTTCTCATCTACGCTCTGAGTCATCTTAGGAGGGTGTTGATAGGGGAAAGTCCTTAAAACCCCACAATTTCGCGGAGAAGAACGGTGACGGGTGCAGAACGAATTGTTGCGAGTGGGTGCTCGCTTTCTCAATGAAGCAGCTTTCACATTAAGTGAAGTAGCGAAAAACGTCTTAACAATGCGGCAGTAAGTAGCAGTACTTTCTCCCGCGGCCCTGACCCCTACGGAAATTCCACCCCTCTTTTTTTGCGAGTAGGAGGGAAGACCCTTTCTCTGTCCCCCTAACCTCAGACCATCACCCACAGATCTTGTAAACTGTTTGTTGGCAAGTTCGCATCCTCAGAGGGAGTCTTGTTCAAATTAAAGTCTGTATTCTAAGACCCACGTTTTTCTTTCTTAAAAAACATTTAATGAATGAAGAAAGGGGACTTGAAATACATGTTATTAGAAAAAAATTAATATTCTTTGCACTTAAACCGAAATTTTCGAGAAAAGACAAGGGGAACGTGTAATTTCTTTAAAAAGATATTCATAAGTAGTGTGAAGTATGTGTATTTATATCCCTTTTTTATATATCCTGAAACGAAGCTATTTCATTCGTTTAATATGAATAGCATCTTATTATTTTCATTTTAATAAATAGCTTTTAATATCAAGTATTTTCTCCAAGAAAT
The DNA here is from genome assembly GCA_019973955.1 of Trichonephila inaurata madagascariensis. Classification (NCBI taxonomy): domain Eukaryota; kingdom Metazoa; phylum Arthropoda; class Arachnida; order Araneae; family Nephilidae; genus Trichonephila; species Trichonephila inaurata. The sequence goes on along the minus strand of BMAV01020450.1, from coordinate 148,307 downwards.
CAAGATTTTTTTTCTTTTTGTATGCGTTTATTTTTCTTATCACTGAACAAATAAAATATTTCAGCAATCGAAATATTAAAATGATAACAAAAGGATTTATTAAAAAAAAAATTCACATTTTCACTATATCCTCATCGTTTTATATGTGTGTTCACGTGTGTGTATTTAATATTTATAAACACCACAATAATAACTCTAAAAGTTTTTTTTTTTCTTCCTTTAAATTGAGGTGCTCTCTAACAGTTATTTGGTATGAGATTTGTATCTTGAGTTCACACACACATAATAGTTTGGAGATGTATTGATATTTACATATTTAGTTCCATATGATTAAAAATAAGATAATCCCAAATATGTATTACAATAAATATGCAATAATAACCTGTTGCTTCATTAAGTTTAATTGTTTTATTCATTAACATGTTTCATCTTAGCTATTGATTCCTTGAATCTCAGCAATACGAATGAACTTTTGCCTTACCCAAAGGATGTAGTTCATTTAATGTACGGACAGAGCATACAGACTGATCTATTTTTTTAATGAATCTCCTCTGTTACTAACTGAATTATGTTATGGGGCAAATGTTTATAACAGAATCTTCTATTTTATTGTTTTGTTATAAATTTTCTTCAAATATTGAATTTTGAAAATAGCATTATTTTAATCATGTAGGTCATTTCAAAATTCATCCATCTGAAGTTGAATAAATATAAAGTCATTCAGTAATTATTTTTTTTCGCCAAATAGCAGTTTTTTAATTCATTTCATAACATTTTCGATGACAAAATGTCTTGATTTCACTGTCAGATACGTTCCTCCTCCTTCCCCCCGATCGAACAATTTTGTCTAGAGAACTCCATCTCTACATTTATATTGTTTCTTGCTCATTGCCTTGAAGGCAACTTCATATGTTATAGAGCTAATAGAGCTCTAGTCTCTTTCTAAAACACCAACTGTGCATGTATACTTAGCTACATTTTCTCCTTCCAATGATTTCTAAGGTTGTCAGCTTTGAATATTAGTAAAAATGAGATTAACCTTGTAATTTCGGTACCTAGGCCCCTTTAAAAAATGAAGCAGCTAATCTGACATCCAGACGGTCCCTTTTTGCCCTAGGCCTTAGCTTCCAGTTTTTTTCCTCCCCACATTTCATACGATCCCCCTCCCTGCACCCTAAAGAAACATTTGAAAGAGCGGCCAGGTTCTGCACGCAATGGAATGCATTTCGATGGGATATTTGTGAATACTTTATCACATCGAAAGAATCTATTGTTAAAAAGCGATGTAGAAGTTGGGGATTTGACCCTTGCGGGAAAGGTGTCGAGTAGAAAAAGGATATCCATATCTAAGTATTGATCTCTATTTTTCTTTAACGTTGACGAATTACTTAGGCTTGTTCCTTGTAAGTCTCCCTCTTGCACAAAAACGGATGGGGTATATTTGGGTATTTTTATTCCTGCTGAACTCTTGACCTTAATATATTTGATGTAAACATTTAGTGCGAGCTTATTTTCAAAATAGCATGGAAATAGAATTGGATATTATTCAAATTAATCTATCCTTTATATTTCATTTTTTACTGTCACCATTAAAGGTTTCTCTTCGTGATGGCCTTTCTCTTTACTTTTTTTTAGGAAGGAGGTGGGGGTTAACCCGTTCAGGACCATGTTTACATATATGTAATCGCTTCAGGGAACACGGATCATATTTGAGATTGTGTTTTGCCCATTCGAAAATCCGTAATCATATCGGTGTGATATTAATTTTGGAATGATTATAAACAATAGATTTCGGCATACCTTATTACAATAAAGATTTTTTTTTATGACTTTTTAAAAGAAGCTAGGCTTAACTGGAAAAATCACCTGGTCCTGAACGGGTTAAAGCGGATTGATATCTTGTTTTTAATGAGACTATATTAATAGACTGATTGGTTATTAACGTCTCATCAGGGCCGGCTCTAGCAGTTTTGCTGCCCCGGACAAAAATGGAAAATGCCGCCCCTCTGCCCAGTGCCGCCCTTCTCTCTCTATACATATATATGTTAAGTCTTAAAAATTCAAAATAATTCGAAATTAAGGATGTAATTACTTGTTATTATTTCAAACGAATAAAATGCAAGATAAGGAATCGTCTATTTAAGCAGTTCAATTTCTTCGAAAAATAGTGTTCTAATGGTGGGGACCATAAGCGTTTGTTTAAATTTATAATAACTACACTCAAAACTAAAATAAAGCATCTCCTGTGGCTCTCTATCTACCCAAACCTCTTATTACCCTTGTCCCCTTTTGGATAGCTGGAACCGGACATCATAAGGGTGAAAGGAATGTCACTTGTGACCTCACTCCGGAGTGGAGAGAAAGTTACTAATTAAAAATGTGTAAACATATTAAACTTTATGCTTTAACATATACTCCCTCCTCAAACCCTTCAAGTTTCAACATAAAAGAAAACTGTCATTAAATATACAGAGTAAAAAGTAAAAAAATTAAGGTACGTTAAATGAAATATCAAATTCAGACCCAATAACATTTCAGAAAATATTTCAATTTTTTTTGTAACAATAAAAAAATATATTTTTCAAATTTGATCGAAATGCCGCCCTTAAAATTTGCCGCCCCGGGAAAGGGTCCGGTTTGTCCGGCCCTAGAGCCGCCCCTGGTCTCACTCAGAAGTAACACAGAGGCTGTTCGTGATAGACTTCTCAATTTTGAACCAAGGTCAAGTGACAAGGACGATACCTGAGCTGGCACCACACACTCTCCACACTACGCTTACTTGAGGGACGCTGGCCACGAGCAAACGATCATGACTATTTGTCTTCTTCTGCTTCTAAAGACAGCAATGCATAAATATTATTAGCAAGATATATAAATAAAATGACCATCCATTTAACTATAATACTATATATCAGTTTTATTCTATAGTGTTTATCATATTTATTATTAACGATCATGCTTTTTAACATTATTTTAAAGAAAAAAAATTTTTATTAACGAGTTTTTTAAAAATTAGACGAAATGTGATCATTGTCATTCTATGTCATTTAATCTCAAATACTCCATCGATCACATTACGAGCGAATTAAGACCTATCTTTCAATGTACTTTAATATCCAATAAGGCATTGATTTCCACAGAAATCTGTGAAACTATAAGACCTGTTATAGGTTGCAACAAGATTGTGATCTTCTGCGCTTAGTGGGTGGTCTCAGTTTTTGAAGACTACCCCATTCTCAAAAATAAAAAAAAAAGGAAAAGTTGGGGAGCGGCAGAATGATGTCAAGGTTTATGACCTCTGTGGGATTTAAGTGACAGGGTTCCCAAAGGGCGCTCAATGCAGCATCTCATTCTACAATCCATGCTCTATTTCTAAAAGAATAGTAAAGCTTTATAGAAGAAATATCAAAGGAGTATCTGGCATAAAAATATAAATTGTTGATAAAAAATTTCCTTTTTTTTGTACAAATTATTAGTTGAAATCGTAGCAAAAATAGTTCTTGTTGAAATGATACAAAAAGCTGTTTTTATTATTGTCACATTAAAAAAGACCTCGGAATTTTTAAAACAGACAAATTCTTAAAGGTTTTATAAAACTTGATTTCATTTTCGTTATTACTTAGCTTTGTAGATAACAATATTGACGGCTTGTAACTTAAGAATTAAAATTCTTAATGTCTATAACTGTGGGCTATAATATTTTCATTTTAATAAAAACTGGTATATTTTATTAAATTTTGCTTTTCTCTTTATGTAGTAAGGGAACCAATACTTAGGGGGGATTATTAATTATAAATAATCTTCCTTTTTTTATACATTTTGTAACATTCTTATAATATATTTTTTGAATCATGAATTTTGAAAATTTAGTCCTTTGAGTGATTGAGTATTTTGATACGAGAGTTTTTGCATGCACATTTTACTTTATTCCAATAATTAAAGAGCTTAGAATTTAATTGAGAGTTACTACTTCTTCATAAAATTATCTATTCATTATATATATGCAGTCGAACCTCCATTTTACAAACCTCTATTTTGCAAACTTTTTCTGAAACCAAGAAATTTTACGATTTTTTCATAAAATAACCTCCAAATAGCGATATGCCTTTTCTATTTAACGAACTTTTTCTCTCTTGGGATTAGTTTTTTCTATTTTAAAAATATTTCTAGAAATTCAAAATTATTCTCTCTTTTGCCACCCTTTTGGCTATCAATGACTGTGAGCTGGTTTTTTTAACATTTGTAAAAAATGAAAATAGTCCTGCACTGACGAAGATAAAGATCAAAATGATAATAATGCAGAAATTAATGTCTTCTTAAATTGAAATGATAAAATCATTTGAAACAATTCGTTTCGGATTACAGTGTGAGGAAAATACGCCTGAAGGGTTTTTGGTGCATTGCAGGAGGGGTAAAATAAATGAAAACATTTTTTCAAACAAAAAATTCTAACAAAATTAACAGACTTTATCGAAAATTAAATTTAAGGACGCATGTGGTAACCTATGATTTAAATTACTGTTTATCAAATAATGTATGTTTAAATTACTTGTAGGTTTAAAATTAGGAATAATATTAAAATTCCATATATTTTAATATCAAAATTTTATTTTAATATTTTAAAAATACAGTGTATTCTTAGACAATGATTTTTCTTCCTTGTTTTCCTTGCAGATTTCTTTTTGATGGATAAAATATATAAAATAAAAATATATTGATTTACACAAAAATATGAATAATTACTTTTTACAATATTATATAGCATGTATGAATTTAAAATTTGTTTTATGTGGATTTTGAAGTATATGAAAAGATGAATATCTGCTTACGAATTTTTCATACAACGAACTTTTTTTCGGGATTTAGTGATTTCGTTAAATAGAGGTCCGACTGCACATATATTTTCTTTTATAGTTAAACATACAAGTGTGTGTAAACACACTTGTTCACAAAGCATTGTCCATTTTGTAGAGAATCGTTGTCCATTTCTTTTGTGGTTTGGTTCTATCAAAATCTGGGTAAAGACACTGAAAGTTTTTTTCTATCTTAATTATTTATTCTTTTCAAAGGGAAAATGTATTCAAATATCTTGAAATACTGATAAAAATTATGAAATTCTTGTATTCGTTAAGCAAGGCAAGTAAATTAAGTTTTTGTGATATCCGCTATTTATTTTTTTATATCGTCCATAAAAAGTATGTTAAGTCTGCTTGTCTGCTTTTTCAAGGTCAGAACCTTATAAAAACGTTCATTTGTAGGCTGGTCCCATAAACATCTCACAGTTTTCTCCTTTCCGTATAAGTATTGCTGGTTGGAATATCTAAATTAGTGGACAGAACCTTTTTCATTGATAATTTATCATTTTCCCCTCTTCAAAAAGTGAATCATTGTGCGTAATATAGGGATGAATGTCTTGCCGATAAGCGCCCACTCTCTCTTTCGCTGAAAATCGGTGAGAACAGATGTTCGGTTATACAAAAAAGTATCAGTTCCTATTCTAATTGTAAATTAGTTTTCGGAATCTTCAAAATTATTTCTTTGCTTTTTAGTATTTTATTTTCAGACTGTATTTTATTTTATTATTATTTTTTTCGCGAATATTTATTATGCACTCAAAAAGTGTTTAAAATATTCCTTTATTAGGATGAGAAATCAACCCTTCAAGATTGTAGAAATAAAATATTTTTCGGTAAAATGTTAACTCTGTTGCTTTTAATTTTTGCAAGAAATCTGTAGAAATTAACAAAACATTGCGCCATCGTTCTGTCATTAATTTCAATATTTTCTCCCCTGAAAAAATCAACCCCGAAGTTTTAACGCAGTGATGATGGGCAAATTACGGTCTGTTGATTAGGTGTGGCCTTATTAGAGGGTTCCACCACAACTATTCTATCCTTATTTTTAGAAAAAAAAAAAGCAACACATTTCAAAATATTAGATACCCAAGTTTGAATTTTAAGTCGTGTCGTATCAGTTTTTGACTGGGCTGTAAGAATTTCAGATACTCCGAATTCTAGCCCTTGAAAATTAGGTTATGAAAGATAATTTGGTACAAGAATATCAATAATCTTCATATAATCGAGGGTTGCCCAAGGTTTGGCGTAGTTATACGTGTAAATAATATGACACTGAATTAAATATCGATGACTCCTTTTTCATACTTTGCTATATACTTTTTGAAAATCTGTGGTTTTTTACCTTTATTACATTTCCTGTCTAAAATAAAAGAGTTAAAGGGAAAGGTTTCGTATTTAAAGGATTTATTTTGATTTATAATTAAATTTTTTTCCTGAAATTAATCTTGTACTTAAGATGTAAAAAAAATAAAATAATTTCTTCAAAAAAATATTACTATTTTGATTTTTGAAGATTTTCCGACTTTCCACATGGATTTTTTCACATTATTTGCATTGTATGACTTTTCTCTGTGATATAAAAGTATATTAAGATACTGAATTATTAAATTTAATTTTTAAGAAAAAAAATACATAGAAACAACTTCGGTCTTCGAATTAATAGGTAGAGATTCAATGAATTTCTCACTTTTACAATAAATTTTGGATTTTAATAAATTTTGATGCCCATGAAAACAACATTTAACAGATAAATTCTGTTTCCTGTTATATATTAATTTAAAAGCACTTAAAAAGGAAAATAAGGCATCATTGATGTTTATCTTAATTATGTTTGTAAAATGTACGATATAAGAGTTTTGAAAGTGACAGAAACTTTTCTTGAAAACTTTCCACCTATACTTTTACTGTTCATGAATTATTACCGTTCATTTAACTTCATGAAGCCTTTTATAAAATTTAAGTAATTAAAAAGTGACCCGTTGTTATAAAATGGTTGTACTCAAAATGAAAGAGGAGACATTTTTAAAACTGTTTTTTAAAAAAGGTATTTTTCCCTTTTTCCTCCCCGCGATAAAGTCCCCAAAAAAATGATACAACCAACCCCAAAAAGGTATTCCCCTTTGGTAACCTTTTACTACCACATTTGCAAAATAAATCATGATATTTTCTTGTCAATAACATCTTTTTCGTTATATCAAAAAAATGAATGAAAAACTACAATGAGAACCAATATTCAATGTGTGTATATTTTGTTGTTTGTAAAACGCCGCTTGGCAAGATTTGCGCCACCAAAATGGATAACTACCAAAATTTAATTTAAAAAATTTAACTCTTCTTTTTCTTTATATGCTCTTTTTTTTAAATAAATAAAAATTTTATCTTGAGCTGAATTACAAAGTATTGCATAACAAGCATTCTGTAAGATGTGACAAATTATTCGTGTTTAATTTTTTCATTACCATTTTACAGGAGATAGGAATACTTTCGCCACATACACTTGTTTATTTCACTGTGGCTGTAATTAATGAATTTTAAAATAACTTGTTTAATTGTCCCTTTTTGAAACTTTTTTTTTTGGTTAACATTTAGTATAATTTTTCTTTATTTATTTACCTGCATTCAAATTATTAAGTATAATATCAACCAATAATAGGTGTTGTCTAAGCCAGTGGTCCCCAAACTCCGGACCGGTCAATGGATCATATGATATCGGGCCCACCAAGGAACATTAAATTATTTTCACTTTATTTATTGCAGTGTATTCCTCTCGTTTTTGTGATACTTTCCATAGAAATCACTTCATATTTCTTGTTAAATCACTTTGTATTCATTTTTAGTGTAACTGTATTTCATTCTGAAGGCATATTTAAATATAATTTAATTAACCCTTTATCTACCACATTATGATTTACTGCAGTTTTTTTCATGCAATATTTTTTTTTGAATCACTACATTGAAAATTAAGGGATATACATAAACAAAATACTCGACTTTGGGAAATTTAATTCGTTAGAGCTAATTTATTAATTAAAGATATTCAACTGTAAAATTAATTATATACAGTATTCACTTAAAATAAATAGTCAAATCGTTTTCCAAGGTCTTTATTAACATACAAGAAAATAAGACACTTAAATTTTTACATAAACTGCTTTTACGGGACAAAAATTATAATCTTCGCAATCCGCTGAAAACGCAATTTTTGTTATAAAACTATTCGCCTTCCCCACTAAATTACTCATCATAGAACCCGTGTTGCCATATATGTTGGAAGAGTGGATTTTAAAGAATATTCTTGCTAAGTATCGTCATAATATCCGTGAAAATGGTTATTCTATGTAATTTTAAAGTGAGTGGTACTTATAAGTACCGTCGGTAGATAAAGGGTTAAAATTATTAAATCAAAATATTCTAAAATAAAAACAATCATCATCCCCTCCCCTCAGCGGGACGCGGTAAAATTATCAAACGCTGACAAGTCCGCGGCGATAAAAAGGTTGGGAAGCACTGGTCTAAACTATATCAAAACGCTGCAAATTATACAACTATTTAATTTTTATTAATTGTTAGTTATATTTCTTTCCCGAAATATAACTCTTGATCAAAGAATGCAAAATGAACTTTTTTATTTAGGTAAATGCACTTTACAAAGCCCTGTGTTTTTATTTGGTGACAATTTATTTTTAAGGATTCGTTTGTAAGGGCTTTTCTTTTAATGAAATCGTATTGTAAATTTCAAATTAGCTTTTGATGGCGCACTTTAAGAACTAAGGGCTCAATTAGGAAATAAGAGATGACTCTAAAAAGGCGATTTAAAATATATATCAACCAGAGAAATAAGGCAACAGAGCGAAAGTATAACGTGAGGGACGCCCACGCATTCAAAGAAAGCCGAAGTCGTGGGAAGACGCTGGCCTTGTGGTAAAAAAAAGGAGTTGTCTTAACAAGGGTACCACCAATTAAATATTTTTTAAAACATAAAGTTGATAAACAGACAAGTTGACTTTGAGTATTGATTTCAGTGGGGATGTGTTTGTCTGTCTCAAATAATGCAGGCTTTATTCTTTGAATTTTGTGATATAAAACCTCAATGATGAAAACATCATATCCTGTAACGATATATGACTTGTTTGTGTTTACTTTTCCCTGATGCCGAGGGCATAGTAGAAAATAGTACCCGACGAAGTTTCCCGTTTTCGTTCTACGTGACAGTTGTTTCATGTTTAAAAAGGGGTGGGGCTTTCTCTCAGGTTTCTTAACTATTTTTTTAAAGATGATTTCGTAAAAAATATAATGAGAAAGAAATCGGATAATATACACGAACTGAATTTTATATTATTTGTTTATTTTGTTGAACTTATCAAGAGGCTTTATTCTATTAACGGATAATCATCAATCATTCAACCTACTTCATAACTCCCCCTCCAAAAAAAAGCCTGACTATCAAATTCCGTGAGTCTAGCACTCGGAAGATTTTGATTCAAACCTGACCTTACAATGGCAGATACCATGACACAGAAGGCCGTCACAGCCTAGTGGTCATGGTGGCGAGTTTGTAGCTTGCGTGTCACCAGTTCGAGCCCTAGTGCCACTGAAGACTCACCGTGTAAAGGGGCTGATGCATCTGCCATGGCACAAAAAATTTTTCCCCTTGACCCTTTAAAATCAAATGCTCAGTTTCATTGCTTTAATTTCAGTGCCTCTTTTCCTTGACTTAAAATCATCCCCTTTCATGTCTTGGTAGTACGGAGAAGTGGGTGCCAGCTCAGATGTTCGTCCTTGTCACTTGACCGTGGCTCAAAATTACGAGGTCCGTCGCCAAGTAGCCCTCGTGTTTCTTCGCTCATTCTCTTCTTCGCTCACTCACGCCTTGACATAGAACTCTTAGAATAAACACAAATATTTAAATAAATCAAAAAATAACTACTGTGAAAGATTACAGCCACTCTGAACGCTTGCTCCTACAAAATGACCGAAGTTCCATACATTTTACATTGATGGCCTCGAATCTGACGATCATTAAGATATCTGAGCACTTAGCAAAATAAGCTTCTCTATTAATGCCAAGTCCTTAGATCTAGTCGATGATGTACTACTCTAGTAGATAAATCTAATTTTGAAAGTATAATGTTCCTCAATGCTATTCAATAACTGTTCAACAGTTATTTCTGCTTCTACCCTTATCTCTCTCACTCACTTTTATATCTTTGAACCTCATTTGCTTAATTCGTTTCCAATGTAAGAAGGTTGCAGTTAAGCTTTAAGTAAACTTCAAAATATATTACCCTACATTAGTTTTTTTTTTTTTTTTTTTGGGGGGTCCTTTTACTAAGATAGTCCGCTACAACTTTAATTCAATTATTGAATAACGTCTATGTTATATATATATATTTGCCTATGAATCCTTAATTGTGTTAAATCCTAGATAAGTTTCAAGATTTAATATATATGGTTTTTTTTTTTCGAAATCTAGAAACTAAATAAGACTTACCTTTAATCTCTCTGGAATTCCTGAAATTAAGTTGAATCAATTCCTTAAATATGTTATAGTTTTTTGGAAAATCTGTGCCAAGAAAAAAAATTCAAATTCAATTCTTTTCAATATAATAAATGAGGAAGTTCATCTGAAAACTGATTAGTCCATTCACTACAGATTGTTAAAAATTCAGTACGTCAGGACGGAATTAGAAATTTGATACCCATATGGATTGTAAAAAAGAGTCAAGCACTGAAATTTGATTTCAGTTTCACGTGTTTTAAATATTCATGAGCTTCAAAATGTATTTCTGATTATATGTCTCTCTAAAAATAACAAACTTAATTTTAAATATTAGTTTTTTTTCGATTTAGTCGAACTTTTCTTCATTTAAATATTCATTTTTTATTTGTTCTAATTGCCATATTTTTCCTTCCTAAGTATAAATATAATTTTCTCTAAGTTAATATTTCATTACTCTTATTAACTCGAAGAAAAGAGAGAAACAGAGGGTTGAAAGAGTATTAGAAGCTTTAAATATCCTGTCTGAACTATAAACTCTCATTGTTTTTTCTGTCTTCAACACTTTGTTTATTTTCACAGGTTGACCTGATGAGGAGCTCAGTGCAGAAGTTTACTTTTTTGTTTTAAATTTTTTCCTTTCTCCCTTTCGTCTCATTGTACTTGTGGAAGAGAAATAAAATTTAATCCAAGAAAACCGAATATATCTTTAACTGAGGCAGTTGTCTGGATCAGGTTTATGCACTTTGTTTCCTCTTCCTACCTCTTAAATTAAGCAGAAAGTAAAACTGTAGGACCGGAAGGGGAGAGAGAATGAGACTCGGTGACGCTGAACAGCTGATCAACAGTCTGTTCTAAGCTAAACATTATCTTATTTTAGAATGCTCGCCTTGGGATGGATGGAAGAGCCTTGGACGTACGTTCCTCGCTCTCTCGGATGCAGGCTCACTCTTAAAACCACAGAACCGTTTGGATTTTTAAAAAAAAATACAAAGGAATGTACAAACTTCACGTGGTTTCTATTGTAATCCGAGAAGCTTAGAATGACATCTGGATCTTTTTTCTCTTACTCTACTGATAAATCAAAATAGCCTGTTATAAGAACCTAATCTAAGGTTTGATTTAAACTAGGCTAATTTTTTTTAAGTATAAAGAAAACGTTAACAGTCTTTTTCCCCCTTGTATACCTTTTTAATCTTAAGTATGAAATTCAATGCCGAAAGGATTTTTTTTAAGCAATCACATTCATGCTTTGTAATTTATGTTTAACCCCAAATATATAGTTTCTGCTCTTATCAATTTGTTTTATTGAAATCAATTACTAAATATAATTCAAACACGATTAAAATAGCAGGAAAAAAACTATTTTTGGAACGTATTCATTAAATATGTGTATGATTATAAAAAGACTTTTATAAGTATAGATGAGAGAGGGGAAAATGTCATCATGGTTTTATTGATTGTTTTATGATCAAACCTCTCAAAAATATTATGACTGCTATTATTATCTCTGAGATATAAATCTTGGAATAACTTATGCTTCTGCCTTCATTTTCAACACACATGGCTTCAAGTTATTTTGTAATTTTTTTTTCGATTACTTATAACGATATATCCGGATGAATTGATTGATATATCATCTTAAAGTAACATGAAAACTTTCGCTGCCGGACCTCGCAATTTTGTACCTCGGTCAAGTGACAAGGACGACATTAGAGATGTGTGACACTTCACTCTCCCTTTATCCATTTTTCCACACCACTTTAACTTCAAAAGTTTGAGACTCGATGGATTTAATGTGCATTAGCTCCTCTACATAACGGGTGGCGATGCAGCCAAAGGAAAGCATGAGAATTATACTCCAGCCATCAAGAAAAGTGTGCTAATCCATTTATGTGCTATGAATAGGCATTTTTGAAAAAAAGTGCAAAATTGAATCTTTGCCCCAGGTACTATTTAATTCTCAACAAGTCCCATTATTTTTTAAAATTTATTTAATTTTTGTATAAAATAAAATAAATAAAACACACAATATTATTATTTGTCAACTACTTTTATAATATAATAAATGATATTACAAATCTTATAAAGTAAACTTTTCTTTATTTTAACTAATTTATTTACGACTGAGATTCAAACTATCGCATCTTGAATAGTTTCAATCTCAATCGCAGCAATAAATCTTCCTGTCATTAAGTTAACGATATTTTAGAACCTTAGTACTACACTATTATTCAGTTATAAAATGTCGAAATGAAAGAAAATACTTTAAGTGATGTATTTAGTTTCTTTGGATATAAAATAACAGAGCTGCGTGTGATCATCTTGTAAAGTGTATGTATGTTCTATTTTAAAAAGAGAGCTCATTTACTTTGTCATGTTTTAACTTTTGTTGCTAACTTTTGTTGCAAAAGTTAAAACATGACAAAGTAAATGACCTCTCTTTTTGTTCTCTCTGCTTGTTTACTCTGTTGCAATTATAATATATATATATATATTATAATTGCAACAGAGTAGATTAATTTTTTAATTACTTTGCAAAACCATCTATGATTTTTTTATAAATCTTGTAAGATTCTCTGTGTGGTTGATTCATTTAGTAACGACTTGTATCGTTTCAACTTCTTCCAGTGAATGCATGTCCCTTTTCCGAAATTGTTAGTGCAAGTTTACGAGCTGCATTTACTAGTTTTATGAGTAATGACGTGCTAAAATACAGTCGAAGGGAGAGATTGATGATTGCGAACAACAAAGTTTAATTTGAATCTCATAATAAAAATATCACCAATCATTACTGTACCTGATGAAGATTTAACCTAGAATACTTTAAAGTTTTAACTAAAGGTAATTTCTGTATGACCTTACGAGGTCTAAGCTGCGCAACTTGTTTTTACTCTTCCCTCGTTTATTTGTTAATTACAACATCATTTGTTTCAAGTCATGACCCACACTTTTATTACATTCCAAAAGTTGAGAGCTTGTAAATTAGTTAAATTAAAAATAGCTATTTAATAGTTCTTAATGTTTTGCATGAGTACCTGGTTTCTTCGATAGTGAAATATTTTAAGTTAATCAAATTAAGGCTAGACTTCATACGCCTCTGCTCCTTGAAAATGTTAATGAATTATCAACAAAACTCACTAAAGAATCTTTTATTCAATTTCAAACAATGAAATAGGGATTTTATGCAGTTTACCCAATAAATACATTTATTTCATACTATAAATGGGAAATTTAACATGCTATGTTAAATGTTCTCTTTGTAAGTAAAATCCATGTGATCTACGAAAATAGGACGAAAGAATGAGAATAAAATTTAAGTAGATAGAAAAAACTCTCTTGTTTTATAGAACGAAAAAAACTGCAATTAACTATGTTTGAAAAAAACGTTTTTTTTTTTTTGTGATGTCATAAAGATTTCTAAAAATCAAAAAGAGCTAATTCATTTTTTATCAAATCAAAATAAATGATATTTTACCATTGAAAACAGTTTGATGGATAAAATTGAGTGCCTGCCTCATGTATTGTTTTTATGTAAATTTTTCATTACTTAGTTTACGTTATATTTTTAGTTAACTTTTTTTATTTAATTATTTATTATCCTATTATCCCTTGTATTCCAGTTTTTTAATCACAAAAAAAATGCTATTAAATAATCTGCTAGTGAATATTATGCCTTGATAAAAAGAGAGAAAATAAAGAAAGAAAATCTGTTTTGAAAGCTTTTTTTCCTTTTTTTATCATTTGGGTAGTATTTGATCCTAATCCCTCTTCTGACTCAACAACTACAATGCCTACTGATTTAATCCTTACGTTCTTGACGAATGACTCACTGAAAGTGCCGCTTTGTGCTAAATCTTTTTCACCAAATTTACTGGGATATTTGTCAGTGCATTGTTATGAGTTTAAAAATGGTTTTAAATCTGTTGATTGATGTTTGCAATTGTTTTTGGAATATATTATCTTATTAAAAGAAAGCTTTGATGTACTATAATTTACCTGTATATAAAAGCTAGTTATTCACTAACTTTTTTAAACTTTTATAATGCTGTTTTATAATTTATGTACTACAATGCATTAATTATTTAAAAGTTTTAAACTTTCTTTCTTATATTTTTTGACTTATTGAAAATTCTCAATTTCTTAATTCATAGTTCAGCAATTTACAACAATTCAGTTGGAAATTCTTTTTATTATCAAAATTGTACTGTATACCAGGCAGTGGCGTAACGCATACTCCCGCCTCGCGGGATGAAGGGGGGAGGACTACGGCCTTAGGAGGCCCAAAGCCTGACCGACACTATGTGCGGCTTGAGGTCCAAAACATGACTTTGCAGGTGGGCCCTAATATTCTCCGTTACGCCACTGATACCAGGGGTTCTTAAACCTTTCGTGGTGGTGACCCTATCTTTTGTACTAAAGTTTTGTGTGACCCCATAAGCGTTGCGCAATATGTGCAAAACAAATAAATAAATGGTTTTATTATACTTTAAGTCAAAAAGTTCTTCGCTGTATATATTTTCTTATTTTGATTATATTTTAAATACAATGTGCTGAACTATTTGTTAATAGAAAACAAGTTATTTTATGCAAAAAAAATATCAAAAAATCCTAAAATATTTGGCAACCCCAGCTGCAAGTCACATGAACTCATTTGGGGTCGCGACCCTTAGTTTAAAAAACACTGCTGTATACCATTCAAAATAAATCTTTAATATGGAATGCTTATTTATTAATTTAAAAATATCACACAGAAACAAATATTGCTACAAGTTATATATTAGGTACACCCCGGAATCTTCGGAAAACCAGTCTACTCTAAAAATACAATTTTTTTACTCCTTTGAATAATTTTTAACTTTTTGGAGGCCTGTTGTTCTTGGGAGGCTTCTTTTTGAGGCTTGTTATTCTCTTCGTCATTTTTATTTCATCAAAAAAAAAAGAAATCCGTGGAATAATGAACCATTTAAGATATCAATAATATACTGAAGATTGTTTTCTCAGTTTCTGATATAGAGTATCTAAGTATTAGTGTTTTCAAATTTTCAGGCATAAACGCATAGATTTCTTCCTATTTCATTGTAGATTGTAAATTTCTATTCCCCACGACAAATTTATCTAAAACCTGAAGTCTAAATATTGTTATTTGCCTATAAGTGGCCATCTTCATGACCGTCGTGTCAAGAGGCCATCAGTTCACCACTAGGGATGTCTAAGAAGCACTTTAAGCAAATTTACATGCCACGTTATCGCACATTGTCGCTTTTCTCCCCCACCAGACTTTCAGAAGAACATCTCGCGATTCCAAAAGGTTTTTTTTTTCTTTCTTCCTCCCACCCTGCTTGAAAGAAAGAGACTAGCTGAGGATTTTATCGTGACCCAATGCTTCAGCAAGTGACTACATGACTTATACAATGTATCTCAAAAAACAACCATCTGCTTGGGGGACATATAAATATTGAACGCTTTCTAGATATTTTAATGTTTTTTTTTTTAAGAAAAATATTGCTAATAGCCGTTTTCATGAGATAAAAGTAAATGCTTTATTAGAAAGGAGCATTTATTTTTCTAGAACTTTTTTAAATTACACTACGCTGAACTTTTAAATGGATTGATTTGTAACAAAAAATGACATTTTAGTACTTTTTCAGATTTGTTAGCAATACAATTTTTTTTAGATTAGAACTGTAATTTAGTCTTTTGATCAGATATACTTGAATGAAAAATTTGTTTCCTTACAAGTAAATCATTTTATCATTATTCCCTCTTTTTTTTTCCCCTGTGAAAAGACGAAACCTTTAATGGTCTAAATTCATGTGTCGTCGTAATCACATGATAACTGCAATCACGTGTTTCCAGCCAATCTGTTCATGCACTTCGCTGTTGCAACTTTTACTTTTTACTCAAACTTTCTCTTAAAAAGTCCATATGTGTCAACAATATTAACGTACATGGGTAAAAAAATGCACTTGATTTAAAATTGCGCTTAAATATAATTTTCTTAAAGTTTGAAAAACGTTTTGAAGAATCTTAACAATTAGACATCATTACCAAATTATTAAATTCGAAATTTTATCTAAATTTCACAATCAGAACAAGTACAAGTTTAATGTCCGTTTTGAATTCAATGGAGAACACGTGATTGTATTCATCATGTGAGTAAGAAGAACTGAACTAATTGCAACCCCTAATGGTAAAAGGTAACTTTTTTACATTTATATAAGTGTAAAATAATATTTTATGGTGACACAATATACTTTTTTTTAAATTCTCAACTATTTGTTGGCTTATTCACTCATCTTTCCAATAAATGCGCTTATTTTCTGTGGTAAAAAGTTGGACAAATGAATCGCATTTTTATTTTTATGGCCGTGCGTGTACATCAAGAGGACGATTGCAAGTTCACTCTCTTTTGCATCGGTTAACGCTCAGCAACGACTGATAGTGGCTGGCTCCAGCTTATCTCTATAAGCGTAAGGGTGATAAATGTATAAAAAAGTATAAAAGGCAGCCTCTGAAGCCTCACAATGTTTATTTTACTAACCTTTTACCTTGGTCATTTCCGATAATCGTGGTAGTAAAAACTGAAGACAGATAGCATGGAGCAAATTAGTTGCTTGGTTGTCTGGAAAACGGAACAGTTTACATAGACGACTAAAGAAACATCATACAATGAACTTAAATTATACATAAATCTGTTATCCAATCGCTTTTCTATAGAGAGAGAAAAAAATAATGAGATTATAATTTAAAAATGATCCTAGTAAAAGAACTAGATTGTAATGATAATGATGTATATTATTAATTTAATTTATACAGTTAACTTCTAAAACAGAACTTTCTTGTTACGGAATCCAATTTTTAGCTTCGAACGTATTAAGTAAGAAATACTTAAATAGTCCATGTGCTTAATTTCATTCAAATGCGGCTGTTAGTTTGCGAGATATTTAAGAAGTCGAGGGACTATACATTAATTATTTTTCGCTCTCGTGGTAAATTTTTCAAACTTCATACATTTTTTTAAGTTATAAATAATATTCTAACAGTTTCTTCTAATTAATTTTGAACTTAATGTTTGTATTATTTTATTTCACATTTAGTGAAATGAAAGGGGGGTTTTAAATTAATACGCTTCGTTCAAAAATAAAACACATGACTTTTCGTATTTTCATACTGCATGATTAAGTGGACGTAATTGAAAATAATGCACTTAACTATTTTTTATCTCTGCCAGATTTTGGAATTATGAATTTAATCTTAACTTTCTTGAGTTATAGGAGGTAATTGCATAAAATTTTAGAATGGCATATTTTATAGTATAAAAGGTCCTAATATCTGTAAATGTTATGCCTGAAATTTTTGTCAGTATTTAATAATTTATATTTTGTATTACAATACTATTTCGGATTTTTTAATTTTCTTTTTTAATATTGGAGAATAATAATCCATTGATGTATAAACGCCTTCATTAGAGTTTACAAAGTTTTATATCATTATATAAATTTTTGAAAAACTAAGTAAATACAAGAAAACTGTAACTTTCCTGCACAAATATATTATATTTGAAACTTAAGCTATATTAAAGAGATGGGGAATTTGATATTGAAAAAAAAAAGATCATTTGTAATGAAAATAAAATTTGCTGAAGAGCCAATTAATTTTGTTAATTCATTAATTAATTTACATCGTATTGCAGTTTCCTTTGAGCAATAAACAATTATTTCAATTTTTATCCAGCTGACGAATTACGAAACTTCTTTAAGATATTTTGCTTCCTTTTGTACAACTACATTTTTCTACTTATGCTGCTTATATTTTACTTGCAATACATTCTCTAACATAAAACATGACGCACCAAGAAGTAATCTGAATGGGGCAAAATTGCGCGCATGCTCATCATACTTTACGATATAATATGATTAACTTGTGGTGATCGATAACTGACTAGCTCCAGTTAGTCAGTCATCGGCTTTTCATATTGTTACTCCTGACACTTTTACAACACAGCAATAAGTTAACTGGTTTCTATGTCCCCGTAGTGTCGCCGTTCTTTTCACGGATCATTGGGCTTAACGTTCCATCAAGTTAAAGAACGACCACACACGGCATTTTTAGTGCTTATTTTTGCGCTTCGCGGGCACTTTTCTGGCCAGTGAGATCGCCAAATCTCTCCCCAATGAAGCAAGTTCCAGCTTTGATGAGCAGACATTTCCGACGTCCCTGGATCATGCTGATCCAACTCAATGTTGGAACATGGGGCTACATGTAGAGAGACATCCGCCAATATTATGAATCTGTACCCAACTCGATAACAGTTTGCATCGGAATCAGAAGAGTCACCACATTATTTATTTTTTATGTAGCTATATTTCCAGAATAAAACATTCTATTTCTATAATAGTGTTGTTGTGTCGTTTCGAATTCATACTCATCACTTCTCATAACATTCGTCTTTTTAGGATGATTCCTTCTTGGTGCGTCGCTTGTTAAGTAAGTTACATACATATATATACATAGCTGAGCTTCTTTGAATAAAAAAACTGAGAACTATTTATGAGGGGATTCATGTTATTTTAATCATGAAACTTATATTTATTTTATAAAATTATTCATTTAAGATTGTTTTCCTTTATTTCATATTTGCAACACTGCCTTTAAATTATAAAGAATATTGAAAAAAATATGCATAGGTTTTACAATGGCTTTCTAAAATGAATTCAAAACAACTTTATGTTTCTAAATAATAGATTTTTATTGACGCAAAAGTGCACACATTATTGAATAACAACAAAACTTTTATGCTTTTGAAGAAATTGGTTGTCTATTTATTCGCTTAGGAACTTCCATTTATTTTTCGTACTATTTAAATACACAAATAATATCGAATTTTTTTAAAATTATGTTTTTATCAGTTTTTTCCTCCTATTTGATAACACTGAGTATAACTTCTTTGATTTTTTTAAATGAACATATGAATTGTCTTCTGAGATAAAACATGAAAAGCCTTAGTGCACAAACAAAGGAAAAAGATTAATAAATAAATATACAACTGGATATCTGTACTTTTACCTAATTAATTAAAAAAATTTTTTATAAAAACAGGACCTTAGTATATTTAAATGAACAATAAATGTACTTATACTAAAATGTTCAGAAATTTTCTCAAAAGGTTCACTGCAAAAATTTCATTGTACTCCATTCAAATCTTATATAATAAGTACATTATCACATTTGTATTCTTAAGTGATTATAAATTGTTATGTGACTGACCATCTTTCAAATATAGGGAAATTCCCAGCAATTAACAGGCAGGTTTATTTCGGAGTAAATCGTAATTTATTTTAGAACCTTATTGTAAATACCATAAAATCCGGTGTAAAACGCGCATCGTCTTATAACGCACCCCTATACTTTAAAGCTGCAATTTTTATAGTTTTTAGGTATATTCGTCGTATAACGCGCACCCCCTTTTTTACGAAGAAACTTGAAATTCACGGGTGCAATGGTCTGATGTTTTGAGTAATTTATTCGAGGTATTATTCCAAACTTTAAAAGAAAAAGTAGTATATTTCTGGAACTCTACAACCCTTTAAGTTCATAAGAAATGTCATTTTTTTTTTTAAAGAAACAGTATTTCGATTTATGCAGAAGTCTAATTTTTTTTCTATGCTCAGCTTTGTTTATTTTTAAAGTTTCCATTTTTATACCCGGTGTATTACGTGCACCCGTGCATTTCGATCTTATTATCTTATTTTTTTGTGTTAAAAGTTACCTAAAGCGTTATACCCAGGATTTTTCGGTACATTAGATTTTATTCTAATGATAATTTATATAGATATAATTCCATAAATTCACAATGGCCTCAAATTTAAAATTCACTCGAATATTGAGCCGCTATCAAATTCCGCACAAGGAAATGTAATGCGTAATATCTGTCAAATGTTTAACTTCCATTATGGGCCCCCCACAACATCTTTGTATAGATTAGGATGAATCATCTAGAAGCCTCTAAAACTCTCGTCAAATGATACTTGTGACTTTTCTAAAGTATCTATTTTCGCCGCTAAAAACTTGTGGACATTTAATAACCAAATTTTTCCCTAAAATACCCTAGTATTTTATTGAATTTTGTGGAAGAGTATTTATTCTCTTAACCTGCAGAGAAGATCTTTCACGCCTCAATATCCTTTCATTAAAAACGCGAACAAAGTCTTTCTGTGACAGTCGATCAGTTTTGGATTGCTTGATCTACTTTTTTTTTAACCAAACTTTACTTTTGTCTTTTCTTTCTTATCAAACTCTGTTTTTATTTTTTATATTCAACACCTATATTTATCAACTATTACTTGATTAATAATGTGTCTCAGTTGCATCGACAAAAGATAACTAATTTCCGGCCCTGAAATTAAGTAAGGCACGTTATGATAAATTGTTCTTATTAAAATTAATAATTTCTTTTATTATTCATTATTTTTGACTACCTGTTTTTGCCAATATGTGTAACGATTGCTAAATTATGAAATAGTTCTCCTTCCATTATAGTTATATAAAACATATGAACCAGAGCAAATAAATTGAATGCTTATTGAATTGTTCTAACTTAATAAAAATTTTAGGATTTCCACATTACTAGAAACCCTCAGATAAAAATATACAAATTAGGAAGTAAAAACTTAATAGCTTTCAAATAAATCCAAATTCACACAAAGGGGTTT
>BMAV01020450.1:42772-113374 GCA_019973955.1 Trichonephila inaurata madagascariensis | reverse complement strand
ATCTAGCTCGGAATATGGAAAAGGAATAAATTAGTATTTCATGCCAATGACTAGCTGTAATAGCAAGTTAGATTGATATGATTTTTTTAAAAAAATAATTAAGAGTTCTAAAAGATTTTACAATTAACTAGGGAGGACTTGAAGACTATTTTAAATCATTTTATTTTTATTTTAGTCATATCGATTGCTTCCTTAATCAGCTGAAATGAATAATTTTTTTTATCAGTTTGATAGATGATTATCATTTGAATAAAATTTACAAATACATTTTTAATGAAGAATATTTTTTTCACACATATTAGGCCAATAAAGGCACGATTTGCTTTAACACTACTTTAAGAAATTCTTTTTTAAAAAAAATAAAGCGTATTTTTTTTAAGCTTTCGGGGAACTGAAATTAAATTGTGTTACAAATCAAATATTTTTTAGCCTCTCAGTTTCTCCGTTATTGTATATAATTTACTTGAAACAAGATAATTAAAGAAATAATCGAAACTGTGTCAAATCAAATAGATTTTTGAAATGTTTTTATTGTATGATCCAAAAATGGATCCAACAAAAATGTTGCAAAATATTAAACTTGTAGAAAGACAAAACTTGCTCCTCATTGTCTTTCTGCAAAAACCTGATTTTTATTCAGTTACGTTTTCAAGATAAATCCAGATTAAACTGCCTCACTAATTACTTAACCGCGTTAGTATAGTATAAAACTCATCTAAGCTAATACATGTAGTAATTAATCGGTCAGTGTGTAATTTTTTTTTTAATTTTACCATTTATCTACTCGTGTATTGATTGATGACGACAGTAAAAATTGATTGAATTGATTTGAGGGTTTCCAAACTTCAATTAGTTTTTATTCAATTCAAATAGAATACTTTCTTCTGTGGGCTCAGATATAATTGTGAATGGTTTTGGTTCCGGATTTCGCAATTTTTTTTAGCAAAAGAGACTAAGTTTTAGATATTTCTATCTCCTAATCATAACTTTTTTAACTATTTTTTGGGAAAGGGACATTTGTTTTATATAAATAGTAAGAAAATTCTTTAAAAATCAAGATTTTATCTTGAAGTTTGTTACAGAAGCTTATGACGTGAGAAATCTTTTTAATTTATTTTGTCATCGAAAAGTGCTATCATTACATCATACGAATAAGGGTTTTTTTTTAATTTTTATTTAATATATCACTTAAGCTTGGTATAAAAGACATGTTCTTTATTTATAATGACGATTTATTATAATTTCTAAATTGTAATAATTATTATTATGTTCTTGAAGTCGTTTTTGTAATAAAAGTCGTTGCAAAAGTTTTTTATGAAGTTACTGTATAAGGTTTTTAGCTTCGAAAATAAGTAGTCATTTTTTTTTTTTTTTTTGGATTAAATACTTGTTTTATTTATTTCATCGTCATAAATATTTTCTTCAAAACTGTATTATGTATTCGTGTGCTAGGGTGTGTTTGCTTCCCTTCCATAACACACATTTTGTTATTTTTTTTTCTCCTATACCTAGAATTATTTCGCACTACTTATTTGAGATATTCTTCATAATTTATTTTCTCCACTGCTAAGCTATTTATCTGATAAAGTGGAATCACAATTATTTGGAACGAAATTTTAAAATAAATCTTCCATCTAATTGTTTTTAAACAATTCATTACATAATCATATGAAGAAATATATTATATATTTTTATGTATTTAATACAACAATACCGGGATTATATTATTATTACAGTTTTCTTTTACATTTTAAAAATTAATGCATTATAAGCATTGTATGTGATTTGACTCAAATTTTTATTCCGTTATAAACTAGAAAAAACTAAATCAAACTAATTGAGAAAGCAGAGAACCTATCAATTAATTTTTCTATAAGTAGGATTCCTTATAAAGATATGTACTTATTGAGCATTAACTCCACAAAAAATTGAGCTTTTTTGTAACATAATCTTTAATAAAGTGAAACATTTGATAAAGGAAAATTCTTATATCTGAAGCAAGAGAGACAGCGATAAAAATAAACTAATCCAATGATGACGACAGATAATTTTATCTAAAAGCAGGGGTTTATTTATTTAACCTTTACGGAAAAATATTAATCTTTTATCAATCATAGTCGTAGAGACCGCGCCATTGATTAGAGGGAGAACTCATTCACAAATTTTTTAAAGATAAAAATATATCTCAAAGCTTTAATTTTATAGGTTATCTCAAGAAAGGCATTGTGAATATACTTCCTTTTTCGTCAAAATTACCAATGAATTGAAATGCTGTAAGTCTTGCAAATTGTTTAATGTGATAAAGTGATATTTGTAGCGCAAATTTTTGTAGCCTAAAATTTTTTGTTCATGTTCATGTAAATAGTGAGCATTAATTAATAAGAATAAATTTGTAGGTGAGATCTTTTTTTTGGTTAAAAACACATTTAAGAAATGCACTACGAATTTACAATTTTAGTGTATATAAATATTCTTTTCACACTCAATCAACCAGTGTATTGAGTATGAAAGAGAGAGAGAGCGAGAGAGAATAATGTAGTTTTTGAGGGGAAAAAAATTCTTTTAAAATAGTTTTATATCTGGGAATGACAGTGGCGTAACGGAGAATATTAGGGACTCCCTGAAAAGTAACGTTTTGGGACTCAAGCCATACTTGGAGCCAGTCAGGCTATGGGGCCCCTAAAATCCTTCCCCGCGATGCGGAGGTGAACATTGCGCTACTGGGAGATAACATATTCGGATTTTTGTAAATATACCAACGTATTAAGGTTGTGTTTGGGTGTCAATGTTAACGTCGCATTGTTCAGCTATACGAGGGCTTTTGGCAACGGAGCTCATAATTTTGAACCATGGTCAAGTGACGAGGACGACACCTGAGCTGGCACCCCCTCCCCCTTCTCCTAACCATCACACCATACCAACGGGAGGACGTTTGAGCTCTCTACAGATTTACTTGCTCCTCACACGAGGGGTCTTTAGTGGTACTGGGCTCGAATTCGTGACAAGCCAGCCACGATTTAATACTTTGACCACTAAAGGTTGTGTTTGGAACAGTTATTTTTGTAAAAGCGAAATAAATGAATATTTTTTTACATGTGATGTCACTTGAATTAGAATATACATTTAAGAAATTTTTGAGAATATTATTACAATAAAAACTATTTAAATGCAATTTTTTGGCAAAAGATGAAAAAAATAGCATACTTTAAAAAAAT
The DNA here is from genome assembly GCA_019973955.1 of Trichonephila inaurata madagascariensis. Classification (NCBI taxonomy): domain Eukaryota; kingdom Metazoa; phylum Arthropoda; class Arachnida; order Araneae; family Nephilidae; genus Trichonephila; species Trichonephila inaurata. Next base: position 110,159 of record BMAV01020450.1, on the reverse strand, counting down.
TTTCCTTTTATAAAAAAAGCTTCTATAATAATAATATTTTGCCTTTAAACAGCTACGACTTTTCTACAGAGCCTTAACAAGGATTTTTGAAAAATTCAAATTATTTTCAAAGTTACTATCAAGAAAAATAATAATCAATGTTTTTTGTTAAAAATTCTCTCTCTGCTCTAATGTTTTAAAATATGAATAAATTTTCTTCTCTGCAGAAGTATCTGTTATACATAGGCAAAATATTATAAGTATCAAAGCTTTTTTTCATAATGTTGTAAAAATATGTTATTCTTTCTTCATTTTTTGCGAAAAAAATTGCATTTATAAGTAATTTTTTCTTCTAAAACAATTATGCATCTGACACACACACTAAGTATAAAAAATATTCATTTACAAGCTTTTTCGTAATCTAGGTTCCAAAAGTCAGATATCTTAAATCGAAGATATCTTAACTCGATGAAAATTGTATTACTTTGATGCCTTTTTGAAATGAGAAAATTTTGGCCGTTTCTTAAGTGAACTTCATTTGTTTAACGATTAATTACTTAATCAATAGGTTTCACAATGGTTTCAAAAAATAAAAATAGTTTCAATTCAACTGTTACTTTTGGATTTATATAAATGTGTTTTCTCATTGTTATATTAATAGTTTTTTAGACATATATCGTAGATGTAACTAAGAATCAAACATGGCAAAGAAAAAATTTAAAAACATCATTTTATTCTCTTTAATCTTTAAGAAACAACTATAATATGGCTTATAGCTGTATTCTTCTTTCTACGAATAGAAAAATCGTAAATAACAAGACTTTAATATGCCTTTTGAAAACAAAAATATTTTTTAAAAAAATCTTCTCTATAAATATTAAATGGGTAGCTAAATATTAAAATTCAAAGTATTGATGACTGTGATTAACATATAAATGCATTCACGTGGTTTCTGTCTTGTCTAGCTTATATCTATTAGGTTAAAATTAGACGCACAATATCCGCAGTCATTTCATCACAGTGCTTCGAAACTCTACTATTTTCATGGAAATTTGATCTTTGTATAATTCCATTCATAAAATTCTTTTCTCCTTTTTTTTAAAGTTGTCTTTGGGACGTCTGTTATCATTTCATTCTAGTTTATTATTTGCTATTTATGACCTAACAGTCCAAGTCGGAAACTCAGGAAACTAATCCGTCTCATCGTCCCATCAGCATGTGAAATATCCTATTTTGCTTGCTGACGTAACAGATTGACTCGCTTTAATAGGCAATCAAATTCATTGCAATATTTTTTGAAATATCAGTCTACCTTTCGTCTGGTCTTTTTTCAATCGATTGCTTTATGTTAAATTTTTAGTTCGTTTCCAAATTTTCATGATTTACTGGAGTATTTTTTGAGGGAATTAATCTTTTAGTTTTATTATTATTATTATTATTATTTACTCTCCAAATAAAACTTTTTAGATTATTTACTGTAAAATGATCAAGTTTTTACTTAGCTGTCAATTTTTCTGAAATGAAGTTTGAATTAAACAATATCCAGACAGGGACGTCTTAAGGCATGGGCTAACTGGCCTCGGGGCCTCCCCCTCAGCGGGGGCCTCCTTCCTTTCTCTACTCAGTCTTAATAAGATCATGATAAGAATAATTTTAATGATCAAATGTTATTCACGTACATATTCTCCGAAAAAAAGGGAATTTCAAATTGGAAGTCAACTGGCAAAATGTGGCAAGACGGTACTGTTATATGATGACAGTTTTCCATGTCTAGACCCATGTACATACCTAATACCATAAGCAATCATTCAACTTATTTAACCATCGGTTGAGCCGGATTGTGAGACTGTGGGTCGTGCACATTTATTTCAAATTATCGTTTGTACGAGTATTTGTGTGTAGCAATGCTTTTCTTCTGGTCAGTACTTTTTAAGATCACAGGTAGGGCTTACTTTTGCTCAAACCACTACTTTACCAGGGCCTCAAAAAATCTTAAGATTTCTCTAGGCCCAAGGCCTCAAAATGTCTTTAAAGCGTCCCTGCCTCCAGAACATTATTTACTAAGGAATTATCACAGCTTCAATGTTTTTAATAATAATTTTTTTTTTTTACTTAAGGTATCCGACTACGTTCGGAACAATGATTTTAAAAAAGCACATAAATGGATAATTTTCATGATATTCAGTGTCACTTAGATTAGAATACATGTATAAAATTGTTTTAAGGACATTATGACTAAAAAATTATTTAAATACAATATTTTGGCAAAAAATTAACTTAGAATAACCTTTTTTCCAAATGTTCTCCTTTTGTAAAAAATGCTTCTATTGTATTAATATTTTGCCTGTATATAGCTCAGACCTCTCTACAGAGGCTCAACTAGAATTTTTGAAAAATTCACATTATTTTCAGAGTTACCACCAATTAAAATAACTATCAGCGTTTTTTTTCTTAGAATTGCTCACCTCTGTTGTAAAATATGGATAAGCCCACTTCTAAGTTATATATTTCAAAAATTCTTAATGAGCCTCTGTAGAGAGATCTGAGCTATATACAGGCAAAACATTATTATAATAGAAGCATTTTTCACAAAAGGAGAACATTTTGAAAAAAAATTATTCTAAATTAATTTTTTGCCAAAATATTGTATTTAAATAATTTTTTTGTCAAAATGTCCTTAAAACAATTTTATACATGTATTCTAATCTAAGTGACACTAAATATCATAAAAATTATCCGCTTATGGGCTTTTGCAAAATCACGGTTCCGAACGTAGTCGGATACCTTAAAGGTATATTTTTTTAAAAAAGTTTCAATAATTCAGAATAAATTCCATACAAATATTATTAAATTATCGCATGTTAAATAGAAATTTATATATTTCAATTTTTCTCGCAGTATTTAGAAAGAAGAGATGTATTGTAATTTCAATTAAAGAACATAAGATAAAAAAAGAACATGAAACAAATAAAAATCATCAAGTTTGCTTTAATTATGTAGAAATGTTATACAGAGGACATTATTAATTTTTGAATACGTTTAACGCCGGTTGAAATTTTCACTCGTTACTTTCCTTTTCGAGTTTTCACAAATTATTTATAAATTATGAAGAAGGGTAAAAAAAAAAATATTTAAAAAAACTGTGATTTTCTAGATTAGTGCTCCAATAAATAAACTGATGTATGTTCGGCAGCAGAAGCTTTATAAAAATGAAAAAAATTATGTATCTTTGTACTTTTCAATATTTATTTTTGTCCTAATTATGCTCCTTTTAATTTTTATTTTCTTGATATATGTTCTTTGTGCTTGATATATTAAGATAACAAATGAATTATAGAATTATCATATCGGCACTTGAAGAAGGGTATTATTATGCATCTTCATTTTTTAAACCACACCTTTCGTTCCATGTTCTTTTGCAGAGAGGAACTGAACAATTCATCCCATGTGTAACACCGATGGGTCAGAAGCTCTAGCACATTAATCAAACACTTAGTTCTTTTGCTGTAGACATTTTTTTTCGGGTAACCGCGTCTGGTCGCTAAACAAGAACGAAAAGTGAGCATAATTCAAGACGTAAATAGGATGCATCCGGTCACTGACAGTCTTTTGCATTAGTTGCGGACACATTTCATCGAATATTTTTTCTTCTCGGTTTGCTTCCTTATTCTGTACTACTTTAGATAACGTTAGATTATAATATTCAATTAATTTCTAAATTGTTAAGGGCACACATTCAAATGGTTAATGATAGGTTCTCTGTCGTATACATGCATAGCTAATTAGAAAAATAAAAAAAAAATGTGTCACATTTTAAAAAAGTTCGTTAGAATCAACTTTTGAACTTCCTTCGAATAATAAAAAAACTTTACCAAGATTTATATCATTGAATTTTAATAAATATATTCAAGATATTGATTTTTCAAAAAATTAAATTTTATTTAAAAATTAAATGATGGTTTTAAAATTAAATTATATTTATATATTCCAGAGATTAGAAATTATTAAAATAAACACTCGTTTAATGGGCTTGCTTATGCCATTATTACTTTATTTTTCAATTTCAAATTTCTGATTATACGTGCAATATTCAGATAAAGCTAACACTTGAACATTATAGATGGATGCGATTTAATTTGAATATAAATTGCTTCTTCGATTATTTCAAGTTAACTCGTGCTGGTGTATTTTTCAAGTAAATATGATCGTGAAGCAATTAAATTTTAATGCATGTTTAATTAACTATTCATATAGAATATTATTCCTGCAATCCATCATAATGCGTATTGCTTTGCTGGTCTAATTTATTGTGATCTAGTTGAATAGGGGTATAAAATATAAAATTAGGAAAAATAATTGTTTGGTGCATACGAGGGGTGCCACACACACACACAAAATATCGAGACTGATCCAATAAATCATTGTACTTACAGAAGCAGTTCCCTTCAGAATTCACATACATTCTCTGCTGCCATTGCTGGTAACTGTTCTGGAACGAGGTTTTTGGAAAACCCTTCAGGTGATTCTCCGCTTTTGCCTGAACCTCTTCAACTGAGTTAAAATGGGTTCCCTCTGAGCAAGATTTAACTGTAAGAAATTTAAAAAAAAAAAAAGCGCATGGGGCCAAATCAGGTGAATAAGGAGGATGCCCCGTCACAGTGACGTTTTTGCTGGTCAAAAACTGCTTGACAAATAGGGCCATGTGAGCGGGTGCATTGTCTTAACGCAACAGCCATCCATCACTTCACATCTATGGCCTTTTTTTCCCCTAATTTTTTCACGAAGTCTTTTTAGTACGTCAAACGTAGTAGTAAACAATTTAACCACTGATGTGAATGCGAACCCCCTTTATATCACGAATTTTGGCAATGTTTTGGTTACTAATCACTGACCTTGGGCCCCCAGCGGACTCATCATCTTTTACACGGATCCTTCCCCCTGAAAACCGCTTGTACCATTCAGACACATGTGCACGAGACAAAATTTCATCTCCTTAAGCGTCCGTTAATGTTTGAAATGTTTTCGTGGAGGATTTCTTAAGTTTTACCAGAAACTTGATGTTGATTCGACATTTTTCCGGCAGAATGCAGTTGCATGTGTTCACTCAATGGCAGGATCGGTTAAGGCGAAACTGGCCACATGGATTGAGGAGATGCGTGGGATGACGTCACCAAAACAGTTGTTGCCAACTTCACTCTTTTTTCAAGCTACACACATAGTCTCGTTTTGCGTGTGTGTGTCACTCCTTGTCAGTATAATTCAGTTATTTCATAGAATACATTAGTGTTTCATGAAATAATTATCAAAGTCGGTTAAAGTATAATTACATAAATTTTTAGACTATTTAGTCATGATGGCTAAACTCTCACGCTGTTAAAAATTTATTAAAAGAGTTACTTTATAAACGGTTCAAACAGCTATCGTGTGTCATATTTAATATTTTACTGGTGAGACAACCTCTATACACTACTGGTCATTTAAATTGCAATATAATTAAAGAGGAATGGTACAAACGTTAAATTTCCACGAAAGAAAGAATATGCTTGGATATGCAAATATGTAGCATGTAAGCGCGATCGAACGCAGGATGAAGAAACGGCATCTCGTACTTTGTATAAAAGGAAAGTTACACAGTGGGTTTCTCGTTCAGAAATTGCGTTTGAATGTTAGTTGTTTGTGAGAAAATCGTGCTATATCTCATATAAGGAATAGAAACGGTTAGCAGTACGTTCTAGAATTTGATAGAGGCAGAATCGTGACCTATCGAAGAGTGCAGTTTATCTTTCCGCGATATTGTTTCTTGCCTTGCAGGATCATTTTTATTCCTATGAATTCATATTCAAACATAAAAAAAGACATTAGAAGTCTACGTTGAAATATATTCTGACAGATTAGTGAAGTCGGGATATGATCAGGGGCGTAGCTACCGCCTTATCAATGATACGGGGCCCCCAATATGTGTAACTACAGTCTTACTAACAGGGCTCCCATATCTAAAAAAGGGCAAAGATGGAATTTTGATACAGCGCCCCATCAGAGATAGTGGATATGATATTAGTTTTGAAACTCATTTCTCTGAAAAAAATATGATGAATTTCGCGGCAATGTTCTGTAACTTTATATGTCATATATCAAAATACCTTGTTTTTGTTGATGTACAAAATAAAATATACATTTTGTTCGCATCTGTTAAATGTTCTTTACCTTCTTTCTGTTCAGATTTGTGATGGTTTTGGTGTTACAGTTGTTGGTTAAAACTGGCGTGGTATACATAAAATAAGCGCATAAAATACAGTTTCCTTGTATACAAAGTTATATATATATATATATATTTAAAAAATTAATGCAAAATATCAAGTAGCGTAAAATCCGGCGTATAACGCGCACTTTTAACACAAAAATTGAGATTGAAATTTACGTGTGCGCGTTATACGCCGGGTATAAAAATGAAAGCTTGAAGAATGAATAAAAAAAAAAAGAGATCATCATAAGAAAGATTAGATTTCTAGATAGATTGGAATATTGTTTATTTGAAAGAAATGCCATACCTAATAAAATTAAAGGGTTCTGATTCTAAAAGTACTCTTATTTTTTTCAAAATCTTGGGATAATACCTCTAATAAATTACTTGAAAACATACGAGCATTGTACACACACATTTCTGGTTCCTTTGTAAAAAAAGGGGGTGCGCGTTATAACCTAAAAATTAAAAAATGCAGCTTGAAAGTATGGGTGCGCGTTATACACCAGTGCGCGCTATACGCCGGATTTTACGGTATATTTTCATACCAAAAAAAAGACAAAATAGTTATGTATTAAGATATAAATTGTTTGTAATTTTATAAAGGACAATACGTCGTTTATATTAATGCTCTCACATTAAAAGGCGGCTGGTATAGCGGAGTAGTCAAGACTGCATGCTTGTGGCTAGTGATGTTTCTAACGAATCGCAGGTTCGAGTTCTCTAATCCTACTAAGGACCAATCATGTAGCGGGACTAATTCACGTTGAAGCTGGAAGTCCTTTCGCTTTTGTGGTGGTAGAGTGTCATCTTTCGCTTAACCTGAATTCTTTTTTTTGTTGTTGTTGTTTGTTTCAATTTAACTTTTAATTTACTGTGATATAAATTATATAAATATATATATTCGTATTTTACGATGCAACTCATTTTCTTTAAGCATGTATTGAAATATAAGAATTTCAAAAAGAGCTTACGAAGTTGGTAACCACTGCATAAGTACTATTATTATTTTTTGTTTACTTATTTTGTAATTTCACATATTATGCATAATGTAATATTAGCATTTTTTCACTCTTGAATTTTACAAGAAAATATTACAGTAGTATCTGATCAACAGCATTGTATGATTACCCAATTTTATTATAAATGTGGAAAAAAACTTATCTGCTCTTATCCAATAATAAGTTAAATTTATAAATTAAATTTAAGAAAAAAATTTAATTAAAAATTAAATTTAAAACAAATTAATTTAATGTAATTTTATTAAATTTTATTCAATTTCATTCCAAAAAGTAACATTTGTAAACATGATAATGATAAATCACAAAAGAAAAAGTTCGTCGTATAGAAAATGCACTTCGCTATAGAGGCTATTTTACGAAGAAAATCGCGAAATGTTCAAGGTTCCAGGAAAAAGTTCACTATATAGAAAAATTCGTAATATAAAGGTTCGACTGTATTCAAATAAAGTTTTTTAGTCTAAATTATTATTATTATTTTTTAAATTTTTATATCACAAGATCTGAAAGCTGAATGTTAAAAAAATCCAAAGTTTTGATAACTTTTATGATCGTTTTCATTCACATTCCAATGGTAAATAAAAATTTTAAACAGACTTTTCTCAGAAAGAAAAAAAAATCAGTTCATATCCATTTAAAATGCTTGGGATTTTTTTCCTATTGTGCCAAATGCTTTGATATTTTTTCTAATCATTATTATTAATATATGTAACTAAAGTTGGAATGGATATCTGAATCAAAGGGATATATATATTTTTTAATTAGTTCAATTTAGAATTTATACATATTTTGAGGAATTTTTCATTAGCATTCATAAAAAAAGTATTTTACGAATATCAATCAGGTTAGCATAAAATCCATCTCAACATTTGTTATGCATGGTTTGACGAAATTTCATGTGTGTACATAAATTGTTACAGAAGTAGCATTTATAAATCTATTCATAAATTTTTGAATTTTCCCTTCAAAAATTAATTGGTTAACTTTTTGCAGTATTTTGAACACATAAAATGTTTTACGTAATACATACACAGAGGTTAAAAGCAAAAAAAAAAAAACCATTAAATCAAAGATTTTTTTTTTAATAAATCGTACCATGTCCCCTAACTACCCTCTGAAAATCTCCGTGCTTAAAATCTGAGGATTTTGTTTGTTTGTTTGTTTGTTTGTTTGTTTTAGTTTCATTAGATACTACAGCACATCTTAACTGTTCCAAAATTTCTTTTAAGATCATTTTTGTCTTGTCTCTGTTTGTTCTATGTACCAGACATTATTCATGTCCTTTCAATACTATATTTGAATGTTATTCTCAAGAACGTTTCTTTCTAATAGATATACATTCGTAGCACTTATTTTATCTCATTCATTTCAGATTCAAGAATTCATTTAAAAATTTTGATCAATCACTTTCTTCTTCCATTACTTATTTATTCCTCCAACCATTTACGGGCATTTCATGGAATTCTTCATTTTCATCTGATTTAATAAAATAAAAATGATCCATTATCTTGCAAATTTATGCAGAAAGTTATGCTTTCCTTTCTTTCCAAAACAACGAGCTGGGTGGTGCTGTTTCTGTGTTCTGTAACGTTGTTAAGTAAGATTCTGGAGTTGGGATGATGTCATCGGATGTGCAATGTGTTTGGGTTACTTTCAGTCTCCTCATGTGCGGACAAGGCGTTCTTTGAGCTATCCGGAAACGGTTTTTTCCCCTCTTTTTGCAGCAGCCTTCATAAAACATGCATGTCTGCAGGCTTTGTGAGTCGGAAAAGAATCCCTTCTTTCGCCTGCTTATCATGTGATGAGCTTGCTTTGGGGGAATAATTGGCCTTGTGAGGAAAGACATCAGTTTTGATTACTCAGTTCGGTTTACTTGCAGCTTTTGATATTTCCGTCATCATCTTAATGACTATACTTCATGCAAGAGAGAGAGAAAAAAATTAAAAAATACCCCTCTTTTCTAAGTAAAATAATATTACTCAAGTTATATCCTTCTACAATGTCAAGATTATCTGGAGTACCTGATTCTCTGAGAGTCTTTTGTAAACTCACAGATGTATATGGGGAGAAAAAGTCAATGTCATGAGTAATTTTTTTAATTCATATACTGAAGGTATATTATTTTTAGTTGAAGAATCAGTATCATTTACGAATAGATTTTTTTATTCCTTTATTAGAACCCTTTTTTTCTGATTCCAAATTTGGGCACACGTCATACATCTTTTAAAATGTTGTATCACAAACTCTTAACCAAAAATTATTGACTCACAAATAAAACTATTCCTCGCTCTTTCTCTTAGTATTCTTTTGTAACAGTGTGTGTGAATTCTTGGAACTGCAACTTTTTATTAATTTGCTAATTGAAAAATTTTAATATTTCTGAATTTTTAAATCCAGTCATTATATATATAAAGCATAATGCAGTGGCGCAACAAAGAATATTAGGGGCCCCCTAGAACCTTACCTTTTCCTCTCCCCCCCCCCCTCCCGTGATGCGGGAGTTGCGGGGTTGTACGTTACGCCACTGGCATAATGTGATGTACAGTTATAATAAATCGTATTGTAAGCCGGTAAAGAGCATGTAAAAATATATTTAAAATTATTTCCCAGTACTTTTTATGATCTAAAGCTGAAAATGTGCTTCGTCACTAACATTTAAAAAAAATACTCAAACTTGCTTGCATTTTCATTTTTAAATGTGTTCTCTAATAATCCACATCACGAAATACTGAGCAGTTAAATTCCCAAACTTGAGGACGAGAGTTTTTGTAACATTTTATTTAATTATGTATGCATTTGTAAGACATTTTTTTTTATCAGTGTGTTTATTTAAAAATTGTGTTGCTAAAAAATTTGATTATTTTCATTGTCTATAATTTTTTACAAATTGTTTTACTGTTGCAATAAATTTTACGAATGCTTAAAATAAATTAGTTTTGTTTCATTTATTAAGTCTGATTGCTTTATATTTACACATCGCACAAATGCCACAGTTTCCAAAAAAATTCACTCTGGTGGAAATTCGTAGATCTGATGCTCATTTTAAAATTCTTTTTAACTAAATCTTGATTCCATCTCTTAAGGTACACTGGTAAGAAAAATATTTAAAAAATACCTTTCAAAACAATCAAGCGATAAAACTTATTGTTGCTTTAATTTAAAGCATCTCACCACCCTTCCCCAGTTCCCAGTTGAAAATTGTTGTAAAAAAATAAATTCCAGAGATTATTCTATTCATGAAAAATAATTTCGTGAAATAGCAAATTCAATATAGATTTTTTTTCAACTTTTAAATTATGTACAAATGTATTCGTAGATTAATTTTATTTTAATTTCTTTACAACTAATATTCCATTCCTCCAAAAATACTTCAATTTTATTTTTTTTTAAACAGAAATGGCAAAAATGTTGCTGTAATTTAATTAAGAGAAAGTGTTGTTTTATTCAGTTAATTTATTAACATTTTCCACGTGTTATTTATTTCTAATTAAGAATGATATTAGTCAGGAACGTTTTAAGGTATCCGACTACGTTCGGTACCGTAATTTTTCAAAAGCGTATAAATGGATAATATTTATGATATTTAGTGTCTCTTAGGTTAGAAAATGTATATTAAATTGTTTTGAGAATAGTATTACGATAAAAAATTATTTAAGTACAATATTTTGACAAAAAATGAACACATAGAATGACCCATTTTCAAAATATTCTTCTTTATGAAAAATGCTTCTATTATAATAATACTTTGCCTGTATAATAGCTCAGACCTCTCTGCAGAGGCTCAACTAGAATTTTTGAAATATATAACTTGGAAGCGGGTTTATCCATGTTTTACAACAGAGGGAAGAAATTTTAAGAAAAAAAGGCCGATAATTATTTCAAATGGTTGTAACTCTCAAAATAATGTGAATTTTTCAAAAATCGTAGTTGAGCCTCTGTACAGAGAGGTCTGAGTTATATACAGGCAAAATATTATTATATAATAGAAGCATTTTTCACAAAAGGAGAACATTTTGAAAAAAGATTATTCTAAGTTAATTTTTAGCCGAAATATTGTATTTAAATAAATTTATTTGTAAACATATGTTATACATGTATTCTAATCTAAGTGACACTAAATATCGTGAAAATTATCCATTTATGCACCTTTTAAAAATCTCCGTTCCGAACGTAGTCGGATACCTTAAGGCATGCACCAAATGGACCCGGACTCAAGGCCTCTGCCTTGTGTAAACCCAGTCTCGTTCTCGACTCAACCTCAGGAAAATCATGATCCGAATAATTTTAACCACCTAATATTATTTCCGTGCATATTCTCCGAAAAACTGAGAAATCACATGACTGAATCATGTTTGAATAATTTAAGCTTGATGAGTGTTGAAAATGAAATGTTATTAACAGTTGATTTTGAAGATTTAATGAATGATTTTAAAAATTTTAAATGTTAAAAAAATTCTAATAAAACTTCATTTTATTTTGCATTGCTTTTGTTGAATTTTGCAAGTATATCTGCCTAATTCTGTAAAAGAGTCACGGTTGGGGGTCAACTTTGCATAGGTGCCCAGGCTTCAAGGAGTCTTTAGATGTCACTGATATTATAGTTCTTGCATCTTTTAATGCACTTATATTTGTGGTGTGACTCTCCGATTTTACTCATTAAGATGAACTTGCGTTGTCATGCAAAAAAAAAATAATTCTGCTTTAAAATTTTATTAAAATTATTAAAAATAGCAATTTTTGTTATTAATTTGTTTTGAAAAATTCAAGTAGATGCGGAAAAAGTTGTATTTACTAATGATTGACTTATCGACAGTATGTTATTACTTCATGAAAGGAAATCGTTAACATATATTGTTCATTTCCGCATCAAACATCATTCGTTAAATCCCACGCAAATTGTTACAACACTGCTATTTATTTGACGAGAAACGCGCTATTGAATTTAGAACGTAAATATTATGTCTCTTAAGCCCAGACAAAAAAAACTCATATGTCTTGATAATCGTTAAAGTTTTGAAGTTTCAGATAAATTTGTCAAAGAGATGGCTCACGCGCATATCAGACTAATAACATATACTGATGGTGGTTTTGAAATTATTTTATCTATTTAAAATTTTTTTAATAAAACGATTTTAAGGATTGTAAATTATGGAAGTAACTGTTTTTCATATTTTTATTTTCTATTCTTTCATTGAAGATTTTTTTTATTGCTTTCGCTTAGTGGTTTCTTGTTCTCGTTATAATTAAAAGATAAAAGACGGTGTATTTTAACACCCTTTTATAAGTTTTACTTGTATGTAACGGAATCTTTGAACTCAATTTCTACCCACTTTAAAAAAGTTCAGATTAATTTGAAATTTTGCTCACTTGCCCAGGACAGATGACAAATTCAATAATTGAATAATTTTGCTCCATTGTCCTGATCAGGATTAACGATTTCCCATTTTCAGATCCCATCCAGCATCTGGTGACTAATTCCAGATCCCATTTCCAAATTTGGCGACTAAAAGATTAAGTTACAACTTAGTTCGACTAACTATAAAAGGGTGATTTTTTAATTTTTTTTAAACTGTAATTTATTTCAGAAAAATTTTGGTTAGATGTAACTTTCTTATTACATATATTAAATAACTTTTAAAAATTTCTATAATAATAATTTTTATATTTTACGTACAATTAATATTAATTTTTTGGAAGCAAACTCTTATATCTTTAAAAAAAGTAAAAAAATAAAATCATGTATTTAAAACATTTACCAAAAATACTATCTATCAGTTCTCTCTTTTTTCACTTTGTTTCAACACATTTTTTTTTAAATTCGAAATTAAAGAGGAGTTAAAATTATAAATAAGAATATAACAATTATTCCGAATCGGATGTAAAATTATAAGCATTGTTCTCTCATAAAATTGCAACTGGCAACTGTTTGGGCTACATTTAATGGAAAGGATAAGTATTAAATCTAAATGTGTACAATAGAGACATTATTACTACATTATTAGATCAAAATGCTTTTATTTCCGGTATTTTGCATAAAGTTAATTTTTTTAACACAAATTTTGCAAATCAAATTAACAAATTTTAAAAAAAAATCAAATTAAACAAAATAAATTGCATATGTAAAAAATTCAAGAACTTGAAACAATTTGAAAGCTGTTTTCTGATATTGTCCTGTATAAAGGTTTCTAAGCTGGAACTTAATACCTCTAATGATGATGTCCATGGTGATGATGATGTCCGTGATGATGTCCATGATGGTGATCGTGGTGATGTCCATGATGGTGATCGTGATGATGGCCGTGATGATGGTCATGATGGTGATCGTGGTGGTGATCATGATGTTCATGGTGGCCATGATGATGATCATGATGGTCATGATGATGGTGATCATGATGTCCATGATGGTGATGTCTTGCTTCTTCGGATGGTTTTCCAGCAGCATATTCACAGATCACAAGGAGTGAGATTACAGCAAATACAATGACGGTACAGGATCTCATGATTTCAGATGTAATTACTGAAATATTCAGAGTAATACAAATTATATGAAGTTTAAAACTAAACTTGGAAGTTTCTGGAGTGAATTTACTTGGTAAACCATTCCTTTATATAGCGAATTTATGAAAAACATTGACTGTGATGTGTTTGTTTGAGTAAGAGCACCGAAATGGGCCAGTGATTATTAACAATATTATCTGAAATTTAAAAAAAAAACAACAAATTCGCACTTTTAGATCTGTTAAACAAACGAATTTATTTTTATCTGTGGTTAGGTAACATCCATAGAAAATGGTGTAATATTTCAAGTTTAACACCTTTTTATTGCTCTCATTGTGACCCAAAGTAAAAGTGTGTGGAAAGAAAAATTTAATACCTCATGCGTAAATATCACTTGTATTGTCCTGTCAACCGTAATGTCTCTAATAACTTCAAGGCTCTGGAACACTTTTAAATTTCATCCAGTATTGATTTATAAAAATACAATGCGTCCGCAGATTTTCAGAAAAAGAAATCAACTTTTTTTTTGGATAGGTGTGTTGTAAGATCTTGAAGTTTTTTTAGAGTCTATGTAAACTCTAAATGCAGTAAAAAAATTAGTAAATCTCATTTTAGTTGCTTGAAATATTCTAAGAAACAAAAATCTAATGCTTTTCAGAATTAGAGTGTAGTTATGTCGACAATTATTATTTTCTTTTTTTCTTTCTTTAACCAATTTGTTTGTGAATTTAGTTGGGACGATTTCACTTACCCTGAAATCTTACGCCAAAATTTTGTAGAGTTAATTCTTTCTTTAATATTTGTTTAGCTTAAATATTACGGAAAATTATGAATGTGTGTGGGAAATCTTGAGGAACCTTTTTCTTATTTTCTACAATTTGTCGAATACATTGTAAACGAGGAATGATAAAACGCCAAATTATTAACTAAGGGATTGTGAAGTAGTCCCCCTCGGGTGCCCTTCTCCTTGATTATTAGCGTGAGCTAGAGGTGTAGGATTAACGAAAGAACTAGAAGCTTCCATGATCTTATTTTGTCTTTATTAAGATCGTAATACTTAAACTTCTAACAGATTAGATAATAATAATATATGTGAGAGAATCTACGAAGACAAAACACACAATATAAATAATACTGAAATAACGTAACTTGGACCACTATCAATATCTAACTCGCCTAAGCTCAATTCCAATAATATCTCAGGTCCTAATATTAAATAGTCAATCCTACCTTAATCTGATCGTCGATCCAATCATAAGGAAGTCGCGTATTTACTCGAGTGCAATGGTATGCACCTTGACCTAATGGTTCTATCTTCGAGATAACCTCTGTTGGCTGTCACTTCACAATTGAATCACTCACTCTCATAACATTCCCTAAATTGCCACCTCGCTTACTCTAACTTTGGATATTTAAGAGCTTTCTAATTTGCATCTTTTATTCACGTTTCACTTCTTGGGTTTTGGTTGGAAAAGAGTTGCCATTAATTCTGGCCCCAAAAGAACCCAAAGGACATGTTAATGAAAAGACGCGTGAACCCGTCACAGGATTAACCGTAACTTGCACTATTTTTATTTATTTCTTTAAACTTTTTTAATGTGAAATAGACTTAATATGCCATGATTTTTCACAACTGAATGTTAATTAATTTCGTATTCTAATGTTCCCTAATGACCTATTTCAATTTCGAAAAATATCTTATGCAGTTTGAAGATATTTCCAGTGAGAGAAAGCTGTAACTGAACTGTAGATAATACAGCTGATTGATAATTGTTTACACAAAAAATATGAATAATTTAATCTGAAAAATTTCATATAGGTATGTTTTTATTGATTCTAGTTGGTACTTACGTATTATAACGTCGACCAATTTCGTCAAATCAAAAGACGTCAATGCCGCGATATGCAGCCAATAATGGAAAACTGTTCCCACGCATGCTCCGAAGCAATAATAACGATGACAGCTTTCGGCGACATCTTTTACATTGGGGTTGTTTTTTGATTTAACGAAATTGGTTGACGGTATAATACGTAAGTATTTTTAAGTTACAACTATACTATGATTCCTCCGTATTTCATTCAATAGTTCATTTGCATTTTTAATTTTATCCACCTGATGCTTCACTTGCTAATCTGCACAAAAATAATTTTTCAAGAGTATTCCGCTGTATAAAATACACATGAAACAGCATAAGGTACCAGATCAAGAAAAATTATAAATTCTAACTAATATTTAATTTTTTTAGTAATGTGTGAAATTTCCTTAGCATTTTTGCCCTAAATGCAAAAAGCATTTGTTACATTTGTCATACTTATAAAAAGAAATGTCCCCTCTCACTTCTTAACACTTTGATTATATAAGTTCAACTTTATGTAAAAGTTTATTACATTTAAGTAAAAATAAAAATAAGTAAGTAGAATTACTATGTTCTCATAATAGACTGTTGTTATATTATTATGATTATTTTTCATTCATTTTCGACTTTCAAAAGTTTTGTTAAAGTATTCTCTATTTAGTTAATGTTTGCTCCCGCATGATAAACTAATAATTTAATGAAAAACATTTCATATAAATGTCCATTTTAGTTTTAATCATACAAATAAGTACTATGACTCTTTTTCAATTCATTCAATAGTTCATTTATATCTACTTTTAATTTTAATGTTACCTTTCTTAAACTAGATTAGAATTGAAAATGTATATTTATGATTGAATGATGCCATCCGCTTCTACGCGTTTTCCACAAAAGATATTAAAATTTTAAATTAAACCTTGTGACTGTAAGCATTTCATAGATGAAATAATTCTTTAAAGGAAAAAGAAATATTGAACAAGGATTAGCAACAATATGAATCTGATAAATTATAAAATTGGTTTATTTGACTAATTCTGTGTGTGTGTGTGTAAAATTTAGTTAAATCTTAAAAGTTGTTTGTGACATCTGCAAATGAATTACAGTAGAGCGTCGTTTATCCGAATCAATTGGGACCGGGCACCGTTCGGATACGCGATTGTTTGGATAACCGAAAACCGAATGCGATCCATGCAGTATATGAAACCGGACACTATACGAATATTGAAAATCATCATAGGCGGGAAACGTGCTTGAAGAAAAAGCAAAATAGGTGCAAAATGTCGCAATTTTACCTTTATTGTGGAAAATAATCACTTATTTTTAGCTGTATCAATGTACACCTTTGTTTTTTCGCTTCAAGGTCTCTGATTCTCTTGAGCTGCAATAGGTTCAGATATTTGACGCGCCGGATAATAAATGTTCGGATAAACGAAGTTCTTCTGTATTCTCGAAATTATTTATTACTATTTTATTTGAACATACAAGGAGGGAGGGAATCAAATACAAACAAGACTTACTGTGATTTTGCAAAATTGCAAAGTATTCCAATTAAAAAAATGCAATTTTCCGTAACTTATGCCTATTTTGTCACTGATTTCGTTTAATTTGTCAATCATAAAAAATAAGGTTATAAATTTGTTTTATTTTTTCACTTTAATTAGAATTGTTTTCAATCGATGATTATGAACCAAATGTTTAAATACCCCTAATTCAACATCTTTCGCTATTTTCATGTTTAAGACATCGTTACTGAACTGGGCACTAAATCTGTACCCAATTTCAACAGATCTGACATTTTCATTCGTTAAAAATTTAATAATTATTTATTTGTACAGCTACATTAGGTATTTGATATTTATTCATCGTGCTACGGACGAAATAAAAGAACACGTGAAGAATCAAACAATGCCAATTATAATTTACCCTTTAAATAGCTTTTAATTGTCTCAATGAAAAAATATGTAAAAATCGTGTGTTTTTTGCAAAAAAAAATCACGTGTGCAGTTTAATCCTCCTTCATCTATATAAATATATATATATGTATAAATGGATGTTTGTATATATGATCTCGCTTCACTCCAACACCGTTCAACCGATCACTATGAAAATTGGCAAGTACATGTATTTTTTTGTGGAGAAGGTTTTTGTGCTATCCTCTGTGTTACAACTCTCCACAAGGTGGCGCTACAGCGTATCAACTTCTGCACTGTTCAATCAATCACCAAGTTGCCAACATGGTCGTTAAAAAATGATGTCAACTGGGCTCCATCGACAACATTTCACTATGTTTCCATTGAATCACCATCATAATGTAAGGAACGGTGTTGCTTGCGGATATTACTATTTTAACATCAAATAAATACAATAAAAAGTAATATTAACTTATTACACATCCAGATATAAATTATTTACGCTATTTTAAGCGTTCATTACAAAATTTATAACAATGTGTTACTTTTGCTGAGCAGAGATCAACTTAGGAAGGTGTTTCCAAAAATCGACCCACAAGAGAGTTATGAGGCGTTATAAATAAATAAATAAATAAATAAAACCTTTTTTATCAGCTATTAAATCTACAGATATAAAATTTAACAAATATGGGGTTGTTTTTTTTTTTTGTTTAACTGAAATATGCAAAAAGCTTTTTTTTTTTGTTGTTGTTTGTTTGTTTGTTTAATTTGCAATTCACGTAAAATTAACTTATTAAAAATTTCTTTATCCTTTAATCGATAATGTTTTAATTTTCAATTCACGGGTATACCAGTTAGTAAGACTATAAAACTGTTATACAGTGGCGTAAAAGAGAAAATTAGGGGCCCCCCTGAAAACTCAGTTTTTGGGCCCCAAGCCCAAATACGCTAGTCAAGCTTTGGGCCCCCTAGAGTGCTTGCCCCCCCCCCACAATGAGGGGGTGTACGTTACGCCACTGCTGTTATACGAAAACTCTCAAATATGTTTTTTTAAAGGTTTAGATTAATCCGTACATTTTACTCAATTAAACTTCTCATAATTTTTATTCAGTTAAATTTATTTTATTAGTTTATTTGTAAATCAGTATTAGAGGAATTTTCCAAGACAATTAAATTTAGAAATGTGACAGTCAATATTACGTTTTTCCTTTCTTTTTTATTGTATTTGTTTTTCTCTCTTTTTTGTCAGACTATTTTGAAAACGTTTTATAAAGACTAATAATAAGATTTTTGACTTTTATATTTAGTGGTGTAGATCAAATAATGTAAGAAATTTTAATTTCCTTTCCAAAAATTATTTTTATTTTGAAAATTATGAGATCTTTCAATTATTATTGAAATATTTTACTTAGTGAAAGAGATCCAGTAATAGCCACGATATCTTGATTCCGAAATATGTCAAACAAACAGAAAAAAAGTAGAGGAAAAAGAAATCAAACAATAGTCATAAAGCTTTTATTGCTACTATTCGTACTTTCTCCTCTCCTTCATTTTTAAAAATTGGACACTTCATTCTTTCTTTTTTTATTGCCCGTTTTATCAACCATTTTTTTTTAATGTGGTATCTGTGCATCACTGAAGCATGATTATTTTTTCGTTTTCTATTTCTTTCTGGTAAATTGTATAATTTTTATATTCTTTATAAGATAATGCAATTTACATTGAGATAAGATGTTTGAAATTGCCAAATGTTCCAGCTTCTCTTTCACAATAGATTACTTAAGAAATTTGAGCATCAAAATTTTAAAAATCTAGTATTACTTGATATTATCAGTCTTTCAAACTTTATATTAATTTCAGTGATATTTGAAGATTTAGAGAAATATTTAATATTTAATAGCTACAGAATGTAAAGCATGTCGTAAAAAGTTCTTATTTATTTTTTTAACGTGTCTCACTTTTTGTCATTAAAATGCTTTGAAGCAAAAAAAAATTGTTAATTTTATAAAATGAAAGTACTTGGGAGAAGTATAAAATATTTATATTTAAAAAATATAAATATAATTTTGTTTTATTCAGAGTTGAATTTATGGTAGTTGGAGGCAATTAGAATATTTGATAAAAAAAAAATGCAGGAAATTGATTACCGATAGTATTATTTTTGTGATGATTTCTGAATTTTTCCTTTTTTTCATTTATATAATAAAATTGTTATTTTTTTTTTTAGTATAAGATTTTATAACAACGAATTAATACAAGTTACAACGTTTTACACTTAAAAATTTCACCAACGTAATAAATTTCCAGTAATGAGAAGGAAAAAAAATTGTTTCTCAGTCTTGGAAATTATGAATAGTTTATTTGCGATTTCGTGCATTAGCTATTGTTATGCTTTCATTGTAACTAATTTTTTTCAAAGAAAGGCTCTTAATTGTTTTGTTTAATACGAATGAACTTATATCTGAATGTACAAATTAATGAAAAAATATTGCTGTTCGTTTTGCCATTTGTTGTGCTATATTTTTTACCCTTTTTTGATAAAATTACTTATGAATGTACGCTATAATGTTATGTTTCAAATTTAATTTTATGATGTTATTTATAATGGTCTTATATAATAGCATACATATTTGAATGTATATACAGAAGATTTTTTTCTATCCATGTTTGGTTTTTTAAAATGATTTTAATGTATTTTTCTTTATTATTATTATTATTATTATTTACTTTCCCCATTAGTAATTAAAAATTTTGTTATTCAGAGTGCTTCCAATTTGCATATAATTAAAGATCGTTGCTTCACAACAAACTATAAAAGCTTTAGAAAAGAACATACATCTATATCTGTGGTTAGAATTACCGTTTTATGTATATTGCTTACAAACATACATTGGACAAAAAATAAGAATGCAAGTAGTTTTATCTGTGCATCATTCATTATAAAAACGATGCCATCAAAATATTTTCCAAAATATGTCATTTCGTTTTGTTGTTTTTTTTAATTCGATTTATTTCATAAAAAGCAAATAAAGTTTGACAAATTTCGCATATTTTGAAAGAATCTTCGAAATAGTTATATATTGGTGTCATATCTCTGTGAACAGTGCCGATTTAAGCTCATTTTGGGCCCTAGGCGCAGAAGATCTTCAGGCCCCCTTGGCACTGGTGGATAGAAATTTATAACCAGAACATCTGGTTAAGTCCATCTTATACAAACCCCAAGCTCCCAACGGATAAACGGGCAGTGTCTGTGAGAGTGATTAAAAACTAATCATGTTGGCCAATAATCAATTGAAGAATTTACTGAATTTAGTATAATGTTGCACAGTAAGTGTTATAGTTAAGGCTTTTTGGTAGTAAAGCTTTCTTTTTTTAGTCTTTTTGATAATTTAATTGTCTTGTTTCACTTACAAATTGGCTGCTCTGTCTCAAAAGTTTGCCGACCCCTACTTTAAAGCATATCGTGGTTCTTGTCGCTTCTTACAAATATTTGAAATAAACCGTAACTTTTGAATTTTATTAATATACAGTCACACTTTTCTTCGTACTTCTTTCTTTGTATTGGAATTTTTATTACATAAATTGTTCATGCTCTTGGAATTCTTTTTATGACAAAAAGAGTGTTCCAATTTTCGTATGAATTGCGACTTTTTAACACATACATCGATTAAATATGCAGCATCTTTAAAATTTACAAATATTTCACGAATGCACAATTTTCCATTGAAAAAAAGCATAGTTTAATACCCATTTTAGTATTACAGTAAAGGAGATAAAATCTAAAACATATTTTATAATAGGAAGAAATGAATTGACTATAAAAAATAAATGGAATAATAAAATGTGTTGTTTTTCTGTAGGACAATAATGTCAGAATACAATATTGATGTTGGAATGTTTTTCTATTTAAAAAAAAGTATCTCTAGTTTGTATTTTCCTGTTTAATATTACATTTATATAGCCTCAACAGTTTGTGATTAGAATTTAGTTCATTTAAAAAAAAAAAATTCTGCATTGAAAAATGTTGCTTATTTGCATTAAATGAAAGCTTTAAAATACATTTACTGTTATATTTTTTTAAAAAAAATAATGTATCATTTTATCCAACTAATGTGTGAATTGAAATTGTAAAAAGACGTATTCTTTCAACGATTCTTTTGTTTTGATTAAGGGGCTTAGCAGTATATCTGGTTTGTCATTATCCTTTTTATTTTCTTGAAATTTTCTACACGCTTGAAAAAAATGTAGGTTACCTATTTCGATGTGAAAAATCATATTTAGGAAGCATAACTTCCTTTCTTCTGTTTTAAAGTATCTATTTCACTCAGTAGTGTACACAGACTACTTGGAAGAGAGAAATTTACCTCTTAAAAATTGCGTAATTTTTTTGCGAAAAATAAAAAATTTCTTGGTGCATGGGAGGGGGTTGGAGCCTAAGACTCCACCTTGTGTACTCTACTGCTTTCTTTCAAAAATCTCTTGTTTTTGTAATTTTTTTTTTTTTTTTTTTATTTTTTTTTTTATTATTATTATTATTTTTTATTTTTTTTGCATGGTCCTTTGAAAACCAACTGGACCAATAATCATTTTTAAATGTCCGAGCAGCAGGGGCGTAGCTACCGCTGTATCAGCCGTATCAATGATACGGGGCACTCTAGTTATAAGGGTCCCAACTTGTGTAATATTTAGACACTTTCAAATAAGTTTTATTAAAAAGATCATTTTTATTTTCCAAAAAACGAGTTTTCAAGAAATCTTGATACAGGGCCCACTCGGAACTAGCTATGCCAATGTGTCCGAGGCAGGCTTAATTTCGATTTTGTCACTTTCCCTTTAGACTGACTTCAGGCAAATGTTATTTCCTTCAAAAATAAATTTTGGTGATTTTAACCTAAAAAAGCTTTTGCAAATGTTTTTTCGTTTGTTGTATGAATTTGTTTATTATTTGTTGATTTAGTTTATCTCGGATCTTGAATATGGCAACAGTTATTTTCTCTGAAGCGCATTATTTTGTTTTCAGAGAAGTTCTCGTTTATTTGAAAGATTTTTAATTCTTCCTAAGTGGGTAATGTTTTTTGTTATTTGACATTCTATGTAATCCCTTCGATCGATGAAGTTTTCGTAGAGTTAAAAGTAGCAACGTCGTTCAAAATGTTTTCATTTTCGCAAAATAGGGGGTTTGAATATAATATAAAGATTTGATAACAAGAAAAAAAAAATGTCAGTCAAAAGATTTCAGTTGAGATTATTTCATATTCTTCGTTTTTAAAGTTGGCAGGCTCCGAAAAGAGATTTGGAAATTAACTAGATACTATCATAGAACGTAATTCATGCATTCTGAAAGAAAAACGTTATAAATTAAGGACATTCTGTAAAATGAATTAAATTTTAATGAAATCTGACTTAAAAACCTTGTAAAGAAAAATAATCAATTCACTGTAAATAAACTGATTATTCGATTTAGTAGATTACTCTCTTAGATTTTATTTATAAAACTTATTAATAATTAAATAATAGATATAGTAATAATCAGGTAATACACATTTGAATAATATCCACTGATTGCATAGTATTTTCTACTTATATTTGGGCTTAATCCATTGACCTAGATAGGAATCATCCCTTCATATATTATCTGGTTTGTGGGAAAATTTTTAAATAAAATTTTGACATTAAAATTGAACTTGATAATAGTTATTTAATTGAAAATATTTAATTCTTAAATGAATCCATGTTTTTGATGAAAATTAAATATTTGTAGTGTAATTGTGTTTTTTTGATTCATAGAACCCCTTTTACAACAATTATTAAATCATTTCTGGAAAGAATTCTAAATTGTTAGATCAATCCTTTTTTCGAGAAAAACACTCACCCATATATGTTTTGTAATTTGGTGAGTGTATTAAGTTTGACTATAAATAAATTAATTTTGCTATTCCTTCTTTTCAGCAACAATCATATCGATATCCACAATATCCTAGTAATTATGAAACACCAACTTCAAGAGACCAAACTTCAAGACCCTGTGAGGGATGTGACAATGGAGGATGTAAATGTATTGGTGAAAAAGGATCCAGGGTAAGAATATTCTCAACATAAAAAACTTGCAAAAATGATTTATGTGTCAAACATTTTATATCCATACAATTAATAAATTATATTAGATAATTTTATAAAATTCGTTTCATTCTTAATCCCAAATTATTGGGAGGAAAATTTACTATAAATCATTGTATAATATATTATTGTACATACTGCATGTAGTTAATTTTGGAATTTGAAACAAATAGGAAAACCAATGTACTCAAAGTTTTTATTCTGTAAGTATTTTAATTCAGTTTATAGCAAAATAATATAATTGTGAAATTCATGTTTATACCATCATATGTTTATCATTTATGTTTATGTCATATATATATATATATTTCATTATAAGGAGAAGGAAACAATATTTTTTTCATTGGAAGGAGAGTTAGTATTTAGCATACCAAAAATTCCCTTTCTAAAATTCCTTGAAAGCTGCAGTAGCCCAGTGGTCAAGGTACAGGATCATGGCAGGCATGTCATGAGTTCGAGCCCAGTACCACTAAAGACCACAGTGTAGGGAAGCAATGCACATTAAATCTGTCAAGAGCTCAAACATCCTCCTGTTGGTGTGGTGTGGTAGTTAAGAGAAGAGGGTGCTAGCTCAGGTGTTGTCCTCGTCACTTGACCATGGTTCAAAATTACGAGGCCCATTTTTAAAAACCCTTGTGTAGCTGAACAGTGTGACGTTCATATTCACTCACTCACCCTAAAATTCCTTGAACAATCTAAAAACATTTAAATGTATTTGGTTAAATATTTTCAAATATACTAACATCAATTCAAATATTTAAATGTTTTTGTGAAACTTTTAATTGTAATTTTACAATAAAAAAAATGGTACTTGCATATTAGTGTCACGGCAGCGAAATTGGCACCATGGGAATTATGCCTTGATATCAAAACAACAAAGATTCTAAAGAAAACTATGAAATAATATTTTAAAAAATAATTGAAATAATAATTATATGGGAAAAGAAATGTCAGATTTTAAAGGAAAATGGTGAAATTCGCTTGGTGTCAATTTGGCTGTGATAATGCTAATATGCAAGGACCAAAAAAACATCTTTAAAGCATACATCTTTAAAGAAAATACTACAACAAAAAGAAGTTATCTAAGAGCTTTTAAAGCGAAAGAAAGTAGGGAGGAAGCAAGAACTGCTAACTTATATTGTCACTATTTGTACAGTTCGGCTGTACTGCTTTTATAAAATAGTTTTAAATATTAAACTATTTTGAAAATATCTTAATTTTTATATAAAAAATTAAAGATAAATACATTGATGAAGTAGCCTCAGGTGCTCAGTAGTACTGAGCTTAATTTTTCCTAATAAATTAAACAATAAGAAGCATTCTTATAAACAAATAACAAATATTTAGGAAATATTTTTTATTAACAAGTTATTGTTTAAAAGCTATTAGATGTTAATTTTTTAACTTTTTTTTTTTTTTATCAAGTTTGAGAATGTCAACATGAAAATTTTCTTATATATTTTAAACATGAGCAGCTATGGAGAATAATTAATATTGTCATAATAAATATAGTCTATTAAAAGATGTAATATTTTTAAATGTTATGAAACAGATGCCGGGCTAAGCGGAGGAGGGGAAGGAAGTCATTTTGAAAAAGAGTATTAGAAGTGCTGATTTTGTGAAGGAAAGGGAAATTTTTTAAAAGTACAGAAAGCTCGTGCAATGCCGGGCCATGCAGCTAAGAGTCTATTAAAAGATATAATATTTTTAAATGTTATTAACAGAGTTGGTATTGGTTAGTAATAGTTGCACTTGAAAAATATAACTTTTTATTCCTAAAAATTTTTCCATTGCTATCATGGTGAATGGACAAATAATCCATATACCATGTCTTTGACAGAGACTCTGTAACTGCTATGAGATTTCATATATCTGAATCTTTGAGCCCCATGTTTTTCTATTCAGGAGCTTATTGATCTCCTGATTGAAATTTTATGGATGGTAAATGTCGTTCAGGTAGATTTTATTTGAATGCTGAATTTCTTGAAAGTGATGTTCTTGATTTGGACTGGCCAGACAAATTTCCAGATAGTTATCTTTTAGGAATATTTTGTATGTTCTTGTGAAGGCAATTACAGCTTGATTTCTGTCTATCTGAACCATCCAGGACTTGAAAACACAACTACTTTAAGAATGGAACTGCCTGCCTTGAGAAATCGTGAATTTTCTCATTTTCTTTATAAAACCACATTATGAAGTTTGAAGAACTGTAAGAGGGACAAACTATATTCCCTAGTCACTTTTCCCTCTTCCTCATATAACCTTTCTCTTAGACTTTCCTTCACTGATAAGCTGTTCTCACAATCATGCTTGTGTACAATAACTGTTGTATGGTATTATTTTGTGTATTAATGTATATCTAATTTAATTAAAATCTGTCCAGTAATTCTTGCAATAATCAACCAAAAAGAAAAATTCCCTTCATTTTGAAATCAGTGGTATTAGATATACAAAAAAAAAGTACCACACATTTTCAGTTTTATTAATTACCATTTTTAAAATGAATTCATAATATTGCTTTTAATAACCGTTTTTATGCAAGATTTACCTTTATCCCATTCTGAGGTGATATTTTTAAAAGTGGGCTTATGTAAATATAAAAGTCACCAAATTCACACTTCACACATAAGTGTCAATAAACCCTACAGCACTTTATATTTTTTTCATTTTCTTCCTTCTATTTCTCTTTTCTACAATTTGTGAAACTTTTGGCAAACTTTTTGTAGAAATTTTTTTTTATTGTATCTGTATGATATATTTTTTTAATTTCCGTGTAATTTATATTTCTACTGTAGAATAGAAAAAAAGTATTCAAACAGTAGGATTTTTATAAATGTTTGGCTAAACAAAAATGTTTTACTGATTTTTTTTTTTTTATTTAAAAAAAATTTTTTTGTTACATGACAAAAAAAAAATTCAAATATAAAATTTTATGAATTTATATTCTTTTGACAAATTGTTGTAAAATACATCCTTCATTGCTGGGTTGTTTTTTTTTGTTAAAGCTTACTGTAATTTTGGTTTTTGGGGGTGTTTTCTAATTTTGGATTATTGCAATAATTTTGTTTCATTTTTTTTATTCTGTTCTATAATTTTAATTCATTGTAATGTTTCTCAAATTATATTTTCATTTTGTTTTTATGTAAATTAAACTACAATTAACAATTTATTGTAATCATATTCATCAATTAAATTATTTTTAGGGTATCCCTGGAGCTCCTGGACCTCAGGGAGCACCTGGTTTACGAGGATTTGAGGGACCAGAAGGACTTCCAGGAGAAAAAGGTTTAAAAGGGGAAATTGGAATATCAGGACCAAGAGGACCAAAAGGAGATCGAGTAAGATTGTTAAACCTTACAATTTTTAGTTTCTTAAATTTTTCTTGAATTAACTTTCCTATTTATTTATCCAACACCCATACTTGGCTTATTGACCATTTGATGCCAAGCCTCCCAGTAATGACTGACAATGTCGTCAGTCAGGTATTCATTAAGTCCAGTGCATTGGATAGAAGATGGTCGCCATCCATTCTGGCATGCTCACAGAGCTTAATGGTGATTGCTATTACACATTTAGCACCACCTGAGGAGTATGTGTAACTTGAGGAATGCCACAGATACATGTAAATTTACTCTCCATTAACTTTTCTTGACTGAGCTGTTTTTGTGTTAAATGAGATTTTTCAAAAATAACATTTAAAGAAAATTTCAGAATGATTCAGTAATTTATAAAATTCAAAATACTTAAAACATGCTTATTTTTATTTTTATTTCAAATGGGTTGCATATTGGCAATTTAGCCTTTACAGAGACACAGTAAGTCCCCAAATGTGAGAGCCATTTCATGGTGGCAACGTTCTTATAACTGAATTTCAATCACTTAATTACTTTAACTTATGATTTAGATTTATGGAAGGAAAACATGCACAATTTTGTAAGCCTTATGTTATTTTTTTTTTCAATGCTTCTAATTTTTGTTTAAAATTGCCTGTTGTAAAAAATATTAAAATAATACCATTCATTATATTGTTATAACTCTTATTAAAATAAATCCAAAGTAATTATGAAGTTTTGGATCCATATTTTAAGTTTCATTTCTAAATTCATTTCTTATGAGTATATTTGCCTCTAGTATTTAATATAAAAAAAAGCTGCATGAATACATGTCTGAGTATGTAAATGTATATTTTTGATTTTCTACTTTCACTAATGCATTTAAAATAATGGTTAGCTTAGTATGGTTCTAAAATATTGTGTTTATAAATGTAAACATAAATACAAAATGTAATAAAAAGTTTTATACTTCAATATTCTATCTAGAATTATTATCTAACAAGACTTAAAAGTTTTTAGCAAATTTATTTACTTGGAAAAATGATGAGTGAATTTAAAGTATTTTTTCCTCTGTATAATTATTAAGTGTTAGATTTTAAACTAAAGATATATTCCATATTTTTATTTATCTATTTATTTTTTAAAACTTTTTTAGGGCAAAATGGGATTACCTGGATATCCTGGGGCTAATGGCATTCCTGTGAGTAAGCAATCTAAATTCTTTTATGTAGTATGCTGTAATAATTAGAAAATAATTTTTAAAATTTTCTTTTTGCTTATTACAGGGTATACCTGGACAAATGGGTCCAAGAGGGCCGCCTGGACTTGATGGTTGCAATGGAACTGATGTGAGTTATTAACACCATTCATGATATTAGGATTGTTGTAATGTTATATATTCATTCTTACTCTTCATTTTCTATAAATTTTCATTTCTTTTTTATTTTTAAATAAATAGTTTGCATTTCTTAAATCTGTTTATATTTTACTGTTTTAAAATTTTCTTATATTTGTTAGAATTAAACTCTAGCAAGTATTGATTGATGACAAACAAGATAAATTTAACTATCCATTTCTTTTAGAAATAGAATGCCAAAAATTCAATTTAGTGTTTAATGAATTAATAACATATTACCAATGGAGTTTTATGGATTTCAAAGTGGATTACATACAATTCATATCAATAAATATTTTTTCCTGTAATTCATTGCTGTAGATTAATTTATCAAAAATTCTATGTTTAATATATAATAAAAGACAATCTAAAATTACAAATGAATAATGTTGTATTTTTTAACAATTTATGAAATGAAAATACCCCCTTATGTTCAATTTCAGTTAACATTCTTAATTCAAAACCTTTTAATTCCGGTCATGTGACCAT
This sequence comes from Trichonephila inaurata madagascariensis, assembly GCA_019973955.1. Classification (NCBI taxonomy): domain Eukaryota; kingdom Metazoa; phylum Arthropoda; class Arachnida; order Araneae; family Nephilidae; genus Trichonephila; species Trichonephila inaurata. The sequence goes on along the minus strand of BMAV01020450.1, from coordinate 81,322 downwards.
AATCATGTCAGAAAACTTATTGTGTGAATCATAAGTACAAATGAATGCCTTGACCATTTATACATTTCTTACATGATACTACTACTATGTAGATATTTGCATAGTAATATCTCATGATTTTTGCCACTCCACATAGAGATTGTAACAATAGTTTTCCACCAACTTATGTGTTTTTTTTTTTACTAATTTATAAACATATAATATTTGTTTGATGTTGTGTACTTAAAAATTCCTTAAAAATATTCTTTTGGTGAAAAATCTACAGGGAAGACCTGGTGCAGATGGTTATCCTGGTGATCCTGGTCCTCGAGGCTATCCAGGTCCACCTGGTTACAAAGGAGAAAAGGGTGAACCAGCTATTGGACCACCAGGTTTAAAAGGACAAAAGGTATGTTGTGAAGAACTACAGAATAAAATAGAATATTATATTTCATAAAAAAATTCATCATGTGTATTAAAGCTGATTTTTCATTGATCCTCAGAACAATAACCGTGACTGTGTAGTTAAATTTTTCATTAAAATTTTCTTGTATTCTTTTTGAGAATAAATTTTATATAATTGTTAAACTATTAAAGGTATTTGAATTCAATATTTATAGCTTTAAATTAGCATAGATTTGATTCTTCAATGGTACATAAATATTCTGATTGTTTGAAACAGTTTATTTATCTAAGAGGATATAATGCTGAAAAATATAAAAGATTTTGTAGTGGTGACCAAATGTATGTTGAAAAGTGTAGCCACCACTTGTAAGTGTATAAGTGTAAATGCTTCAAAATAAATTATCTTCTTAACTATGCAATTGAATGTCATACAGTTTTAAAGGATGGTTTAAATTGTATTTTACAAGTTCATCAAAATCAACTAGTTTTGCAAATATTTAAGAAAACAAAATTAATAAAGATAGTAAAACTATGTTAATAAAGTATTATTTTGAATTTTTAAAAGTTTTGATATTGAATTGTACTTTATTAACTTATAAAAATTTATCTTCATAAATAGAACTTTTGATCTGTGCATTATATGTCATTTTAAATCTTATTGTTATTCCTGAAAAAATTTCAAATTATTTTTTTGATATCAGTTTGATACTGTTAAAAGTTTTAAATTGGATTAAAGTACAATAAAAACTAAAGAATGCAAATGCCAGGGTACAAATTCATGCATGAAGTTTGATGAGATTATATACTTGCATTACTAGAAATTTAAATCACATTATAATATTTTGTTTTTTAAAAAGTATTAAATAATTTTTTATGGTGTGGTATGTCAGTTCTTTTGCTTTTGATTAAAAATGCAAGCAGATAATTATAACTGGAAGTCAGAAGTTTTGCAAATCTTATTGCTTATATTGTTGAAACATTAAGTGTATGCATTCTTCAAAAAATAGTTAAATAGAAAAGTACATTTTAATAATAAACAGTTTTTGCTGTCATTTGAAAAAAATTCTAAGAATTTCATTAACTCCAAGAACTAGATGCATTAAATGGCATTTCAAACTAAATAATGTTTTAACTAATAGAAATTTATTATTTTCACAAATATAATTTTAGGGTTTTTTTTTTCTCTCTTCTGGAAAAAGGGCTTCTAAATTCATTGTATTTTTGAAAATTCTTAAGATAATTTATCATTAAAAACAAATTAATGTGGTGCTGTTGTTATTTATGAAAATGTGAAATTTAAAATTTTTAGTTTAAAAAGATGTTGCCGAATCTGGTTAGATAGTTGGAAAATGATCTTCAAACAGATTTCATCTATTTATTAAGAGCATATAATCTCAGTTGCATAAACTATATCTGTCTTATTTATTAATTTTAGCAGATTTATGGAAGCTCTTATGAATGTATATTGCTTGATTCATGCCTTCAGTTGCTTTGTATCAGCTGTTTACTTTCCTTTTTCTTTTCCTTTCTGAAGCATTTTTATCTAGTATTTTAATACATAAGCTATACACCTGTTTGTATGTTAGTTAAATTGTATTGATATTTTTAAATATATGCAATATTTTTACATTTACCACTAGAACCACAGATAAGTTAATTTTTTGACCAAAATTTTTAATAAATATTTTCTAATAAATATGTATAAATACAATTGAGCAATTTAAGCTTTTTTATAACATTAATAAGGTATTGTGTACTTAGTTTTAATCATAAATAATAATTTGAATGTTATCTTTTTTTAGGGTGAACAAGGAAGAGATGGTGGTCCAGGCAAACCTGTAAGAATCATATATTTATTTAATTTAAAAATGTGTGTATTGTGTTTTTTTTTTTTTTTCTTCTGTTTTTCTAATTTCCTTTTTATATATATTTTTGAAGTGACATTTTAAGTTTCCTTAGATTTAAATAAATATATAAGGTAGACAAATTTACTAGTACCATTTAAACTAAATCATCATTAACCAACGTTTCCAAACCATTTTTGCCACCATTCAGAGATCTCTGTTTGGGATATTTTGCATATGAAAACAGTAATACCCAGGAAGTCCTAGGTATAACATACATTTAATGCCAGAGTAACATCTCATTTCAGACCCTTTGCTGTGGTTTTTGACCTGCTTAAATATAATGATACAACTTGCACTCCTTCAATATGGACTCCATAGTATAACTGTACATCTTCCTTAATATATATAAAGTCTCTGAAGGTGTTTACCCAAATGTGAACAAAATTTAATGTTGTTCTGGAAGAACTATATTTTCTTACATAGCAGAATAAATATGACTATCTCAGAACAAAATGTCTGTACTTGCAGTACAATCACATGATATGCAAACCATTATGTACATGGGAATGATAGAATACATTTCAAATGGTGTTACTTAAACTACATAATTTGGTTGTGCAGTATTAAAATCATTCAAAAAGATATCCTGGTGAGAAATTAAAATAAGGTCAAAAGCTTTGGGACAAATGTAGTAGCTTCACGGTTGTCTTAAAATTCTGAATAAATTTAACCTTATTTTCCATCATATATGTCTTGGTTTCCACAGATATATAAAATAAAGTCATCCATAATACATTAACCTTCATTTCAAGTGATTTTTAACAAATATTAAAATTTTTATATAGTTTTTATTTTATACCAATTACAACTTTAAGATTAAAATTTTAAAATACAAATAATCTACATGGAATTCATCATATACATTTAAAATTTAAACAATTAATTCTAGGGTCCTCCTGGAGCAGATGGTAGACCTGGTCCTAAAGGTGAACGTGGCCTTCCTGGAGTTTCAGTAAGTTTTTTTTTAAATGTGTCAATAAAAGAACCAAATTATATGTACATTTTTTAAATATTTTCATTATTTTTGTAGCTTTTATTTTATTAATGATGCATTAAATTTTATATGTACATTTTGATTTTTTTTTTATTATGAAATCTCATGATAAGTGTTAAAAAATGATTATTTTATACCATTAAAGTCTTTCATAATTACTTTTTATTTATGTATGTATTGCATTAAAATTCCTTTTAGCTTTAGTTGAGTAGTTTTTTTTCATAATGTGCGTTCTTATAGTATTTAATACAAAAAAGTAGAGATGAAACTAAATGTTAAAAATATTTTATTCTTTTTATTTTAAAATTAATTTTGTCATAAAAGTGCTGTATTGCCTTATTCTTAAGAAATAAAATTTCTTTTACATTTTATATAATGGTTTTAGGGACCAAAAGGTGAGAGAGGTCTTTCTGGAGAAAAAGGAAACATGGGTGTAGGTTTTCAAGGATTGAAAGGTGAAAGAGTAAGTGTATTTCGACTATCTTTTTAATTTTTAAAATAAATTAATGAAAGGTACTTTATTGCCATTTTATTTAAGAAATTATTTTCATCATTTTATTTGAAAAGTAAAAGAGGTAAATAAACTAATATAAATACTTACTCATGATTTATTTTTTTAAAAGTTATTTTGAATGTTTTGAATATATTAATTTTTTTCCCTTTCATATAGTTATCTATGTTTCATTATTTTTTAGGGAGAGCGGGGTTTGATTGGTCCACCTGGACCCCCTGGAGCTTGTGATGGCTACTTCCTGGAAAAGAAAGGTGTGACTGTTGGTCTTCCAGGATTGCCTGGGCCTAAAGGACAAAAAGTATGCAATTTTTACATTTCTTTCTAAATCATTTAATTTCATATACTTATTATAGTTGTAAAACATTATTCTTATAACAATAATGCAATTTGTTTTAAAAATGTAATAATTTATATTTTTTATAATAAGGAAGAATAAGCTTTAAAAAATACTTTATCTCTGTTAAGGAGCAATCAAGGGAGGTAGCAGAAATAAGATTTTTAGAAAATTACCGTGACAAAAATAAGTAAATAAATGAGACACACACAGACATTAAATAGGCATAATATGCTATTTATGTTTCCCTTTAAGTTTTGGATAACCAGCTGTGAATCTTTGTAAAAGTATGTGTAAAGGGCATTTTAGTAATTTTTTCCTTAATTGTTCTTAATTCTTTATTTAATGTGCCTGTGCAACTGCTCTGATTTATAAATAGAAAAATCTCATTTTTATTACATATAATTGTATTGAATTATGATTATGATGGTCTGATTATCAAAATATTTGCTAAGCTTCATATTTTATACATTATAAGAAAATATACATGACTTTTTTGTGCATTCATATGATTTATTCTGACTATTTTGAATTATTTTTAGGGTGAATCTGGTGAAAGGGGAGATAGAGGATTCAATGGGTTACCTGGTTTAACGGTAAGTGAAAGAAATAGGCTGTATTTCTGTGATAATAATAAATACATATTTAACTTAATTTAAGCAATATTTTAGCTTTTAGTTTATTGTTGAAATTATATATACAAATAATAATACAATTAAGTGCATCATAATTATAATATACAAAGTTAGGTTTTACTTTTAATTGTGTTTAATTTTTTTTTTTAATTTTTAATTAATTTAAGACATTCTTTATCATATTTCTGACACAGTTTATCCATCAGTATTCATTGTATAATTATAACAATCCTAAGGTTAAAAAAGAGACAAACTATAGTAAAAGAATGCTTTGTATCAAGTATTTCTTTGCTAATAAAAAGTTCTTAGTAATATTTCATGTTAAAAATGTTTTGAATTAAATATAAAAATTATAATATGTATATAATTTGTTATTCTTCACTAAATAACAAATATAATCATTGAAGAATTCTGATATTTGAAGTTACCCTGGATTACCTCTACATATTTTAAATAAGCTTCTATTTTTAGTGACATTTCATACAATCTACATATACTTATTTGTTTGTTCAGGGTCCCCCTGGTGACATTGGTATGACTGGTGAAAAAGGTCTACCTGGTTATCCTGGACCAAGGGTAAGATTTTTTGCTTGCCATCTAAAAATTTTTCAAAAAAATGTTGTGTTCTAAAATATTACTCAAAACCTAAATAATTTGTCTGGTAATAAATAATAATACATAAATTTCTGTTAGATAATATATTCTAATACAGTTAGTGTTTTTTTTTTTTTATATAGATTATGCCTTTAAAGTTTCAAGGCTGCTGAATGAACCAATAGAAATGATTTTTGAAAAAAAAAAGAATTCTATTGATTAAGTTATTAAAATTTAGGAAAAGCTGCTTTTTATTCTATTTTTTTTTTCCCCTTGCAAGAAAATTTTTCACTTTACCAATTTTTAAATTTTCTACTTTGTTCACCATGATCACCAGTGATAATTTTTAATAATAGTATGTAGCATAAGTAAAAACATTGATCTTATGATAATGAGCCTTAGCAAATTATTGAGAATTCATTTTTTTAAATCTTTAGTCTTCTCTTCTAATATTTTACTTTTCAAGTTCCATGTTTTATGACCATTGTGTCTGAATTGTTGATTTAAAACACTTAAGAACGAATTACCTATTTGTACACTAATGGCTTTTTCTTTTTAAAATAACTCATTTTATTAATGTTATTCTAATTTTTATGAATGTTACTCTATTCTTTACTTTGATAGAATTATAATATTCTTAAATAAAAATATACCTTAATATGTATATGTTAAATTCTAATGTTTAAAATTTTTATTATAAATGTTTTAATAACATTTTTAAGGGAAAAGATGGATATCCTGGCCCACCTGGAACACAAGGTTTTAAAGTAAGTAGCTTTCTCACCCCCGCCTATTATCTGATACTGTGCATATTTGAGAACATTTTAACTTTGTTCAAATTCAGTCATTCTTAGTGAAACTGCACTTTTTTTTAAAGAATTAATTGATATTTGTTATTGAATGAAATAATTATCAACATTGTGTTATTAAATTAAATAAAGAAATTTTACATTTGCTATATTTAAAGCAAGTTTTGTTTTGTTTTTTAGTAAATATAGCAAAAATATATTATAGTTTAAATTGCTGTTAAAAACAATAATATTTTTAATAAATATTTGAGGATAAAAGGCATAAATTTGTCTTTTACAGCATTTTAACACTTGCTATCTCTAAATTCAGACTTCTTTCTCTCTCTCTCATGAACACAAGCCAAACTTTCCAACAACGTTTTCTATAAAAAAAAATTGCTCATTATCTATTTGAGAAATTTTTTTATCTCTGCCTCTCTCTTACATATTTATGAATATTTTGAAATATATTAATGCCCTTTTAAAATGTATTGTTACTCATCCTGTGCCTTTGAAATTGATATATACTGAATGCAATTGTGGAGGATTGATTATAGAAAAATAATTTTATTTTATCTTAAAATGCAGTTTGCTTTTGAAATTTGCAAGCTGTATTAATTTTAATTGTAAAATAAATTGATAATTTGTTCATTTTGTTCTATTACACTGAAGAGCTTAGAAACAGATTCTTTATAAAAATAAAATTTATGTTTATTAAAATTAAAATTTTATTTCATGTTTTAAATTATCTAAAAATTAATTCCTATTCCAAGTCTTTTCTTTCTTTCTTTCGTTCTTTCTTTTCTTTTCTTTTTCTTTTTAAAAACATTTTACTATGTTTAAAAAATTTGATCATAAAGTTTTAAATTAAAATGGAATTTTTTCATTGCAATTTTATTTTTAATCTTTAAAAAATAAATAACTTTTTTTTTACTTATATTCAGTAAAAATAAGTCATTAAATGAAAAACTGCTTTTGTAAAACCTGTTAATTGCAATACTTTTAGGGAGACAGAGGTGAAGATGGACTTCCAGGTCTAGATGGTTTAAGTGGTATGAAAGGAGACTCTGGAGATTCTGGTATACCAGGACCAAGAGGTCTACCAGGACCACCTGGGCCCCCTGGTGTAAGTAATTACTAATGAAGCTTTTTAATGCTAAATATTTGTCTATTTCTTTCTTTAACTGCAAAGGTATCTTAAAATAGATGTTTAATTTATTTTAGATTTATAATGATTGATTATTTATAAATTTTATATGTATGGATTAATTATTTAGGGTATTGAAGGAAGAGCTGGCCCACCTGGACCTCCCGGTCCAGCTGGTATTACAGGTCCCCAAGGATTTCCAGGAACTGATGGATTACCTGGTAAGATTTTTTTGATTTAATTTTTATTGCTCATTGTTATATTTTTTTTTAAAAAAATATTAATAATGTTTTCAAAAAAATCTATATAAGCTTTAGTATTTGAAATGGGCAATGGGTTCTGTAAATTTAAATTACATTGCTCTGTATAAGAATTTTTTAATTATTTAACTAACCTAAGATTAATCATTTAAGATGCAAAACACACATATGATGAAATGTATCATTAATTTTTTTTAATGTACTAATAATCTATTTTAAATTGTGCTTTTTGGTCTGTTACAAGTGTATGTACTTAAATTCTTCAATCTTTACATTTAAGCGCTTGGTATGCATTCTTTTCTATTACAAAGGTGAAATCGAGTATAAATGGTTTAAATTTTTATCTTCCTTTTTTATGCATAAATTTTCTTTCCATTATTCGAATTTTTTTTATATATATGCAGCCTAAGATAGAATATTTCTTTTTTCTGCTAGTAATGTTAATTTTTGTTATATTTATGAATGTAAAATTTAAATTTAGACAATTTATTTTTAAATATAGTCCTCCAAACATGTAAATACATATTGTCAATTCATTTATATCCAGGTTTAATACTGTGATAAGAATTTTGAAGTACCTTACTTTTTCTGTTTCTATTACCTATTTATTCTTAATTTAATTTATTAATGGAAATTGATTAAATGTAAATATTTTATTTTCAGGGGAAATCGGACCACGGGGTCCACCCGGACCAGCTGGTGGCCCAGGCATTCCTGGCCCACCTGGAAGAGAAGGACCACCTGGTTTGAAAGGAGAAAAAGGTGATGGAGGCTTGCCAGGTCTAGAAGGTCTACCAGGCCCATCTGGATTACCAGGAGCTCCAGGACCAAAAGGTGAACCTGGAACAAAGGGCAGTCCTGGTCTTTCTATTGTTGGCCCTAGTGGAATGGATGGTAGTCCAGGTCTTGATGGATTAACTGGTCAGAAAGGAGAAACAGGACCTAAAGGAGAGAGAGGTAAAAAAAAGTAAAACATATATATGCATATAATGTTCAAATAACTTATTACATAATAGGAATTTTTGATTATATATCTATGTTTAAATTTTTTTTATACTCTTGTGTAGATTTAATAAATGTATTCTGTATACAATAATTCTTGAGTAATTTATGACATAATATACAGATGTTGCTTAAAATTGCTATGTATTTAAGGATTTTGATGAAAAATCTCTTTCAGTATTCCTTAAAATTACTTGCCTATTAATAACTTTTATTTCTTTCTTTTAAGGTGCTCCTGGTGATACTGTAGAAGGTATTCCTGGATTGCCTGGAATTCCTGGACCAAAAGGCGAGAGGGGATTTTCTGGTCTGCCTGGACGCCCAGGTCTTCCAGGATTAACAGGCCCAAAAGGTTAATAATTTAGAAAAGAAATTTTCGAACATAAAATATTATCTGCATGAGAGATCAGAAATTGTTGTTAATTAGCATACAAAGTTAGATTTTAAGGTAAATGGAAAATATAAATTAAATTCAAACACGTTTAATAAATCAATTTTATAATATTCAAAGGATTATATTTTTTCAGGTCTAGATTCATTGTTGATTAATTTGTCGTTTTCATCTCTCGTAAACAAAATGCAGGAAACACATACATAATATGTATGTATCACAAATTTTTTTCCTAGCTTAAACATAAATTCAGTTATGAGCTCAATCTCTTTCAATTATGAAGTTTTCTTATTTTGCTGATGTAAAAAGTTTAATGTTAATATAGTTTTAAATGCTTTATTTCTCAGTCAAAACAGATTTAAACTGATTAGTATTAAATTTCTTGTGTTTTTGAAAAAACAACAATTGATTTGAAAATAAATGATCTGCATAAAAAGTGTGTAAACGTTGGAATTAAATTTATATTTATATAATTGAGAGGTTACCATGTATCTTAAAAAAATTTGTCAAACAGGTATTATTTATTTTGTGTTCAAAAGCTTTTATATATGTCATATTCTTTTAAGTATTTAAAATGGGTTTACTTACTCTAGATTACAATATTTAGAATGGGTCTACGTATAATAAAATCAAATCCGTAATGTACCCTAAGCTTTATATGTTTTATAACAAAAATATTCCTGATTTAGAACACTAAAAATATGTTCACGTTTAACTAAATTAATCTTTTCTTAGGAAACCATAATGAGGAATCTATTTTGTTTTCTTTCCTAAAGATTATAATAATAAACTAAGACATTCTTATATAGGAGAGAGAGGTGGAAGCTGCACTACCTGTATACCCGGTAGCAAAGGAGAAAAAGGTGAAAGAGGTTTGGATGCTTTACCTGGATTACAAGGACTTAGAGGTGAACCAGGACTTCTTGGACCACCAGGGCCTAAAGGTGATGATGGTTTCCCAGGTCTTGCCGGACCACCAGGTGATGAAGTATGTAATTTAATTATGAATTTATTAAATTATACAAGGGTAATTTGAAAAAACCTCTGTTGTAGCATGATGCTGTCAGAGTGCATATATTGTTGCATTAAGCATCTGTAATTCATTAAGCTCTCAGCCTAAGTGAGAGCATCATACTGCTGTATGTTGATTAGATACAATGTACCCTTGCCATTGAAAACTCAGCCAGATGCAAGGTACACAAAGCGATGAGATTTCTTTAGAATAAAGGTCTATCAGGGGCAGACATCCATCACAAATTGTGTATATAGCTCAAACATTATGAATGAAGGTGTAGTATGTAAGTGAGTCAGATTGAAATGAAAGAAAAACAAAACTCTTGTTGAATCTATGATTGGGCGGCTGTCTATAGTGAGTGATGATCTTGTCATACAAGTTGAAAAAAAAGTCTATGAGAACTTTTGATTCACAATCTCAGAACTTTCACAACCATTTCTGAAAATTTTTTGGACTGTTTAGTATAAAGTAGTTGCTGGAAAATTAGGAAGTTCTGTGACCAATGAGTTTAGTACCCATTGAATGTGTTCTAAAAATTCCCACAATTATTCAAATAAGTGCTAACTTGAACTCTCCTCCCCCTGCATAATACAGAAGGAGAGCAGTTTTCAAACAGAATAGTAGCTGACAATGCAACTTGGATAGTGTATGTGAAAGCTGAGACAAAATAACAGTCAATAGCTTGGGGTCATACCAGTTCAAATCATTTGTGGAAAACATGTTGAATTTTGTCAGCAAGTAAGGTTGCGGTAATAATGCTTCAGGAGGCTTAGGGAACCTTGCTTGTTACATCCATGAAACATACAAAAATCACTTCTGAAGTTTGTTGTAATAGTTTGAAAAGAGCTATTCAGAACAAATGCTAGTCTGCTGATATCTAGAGTTGTGTTTCTGCATAATGCTCATTGTGCTGGGCAAGTTTTAAGACCTTTTCAATGGGATGTTTTTATACATTTGGGACTCACACATATTTTTAATCACAGCCTGGTAAAGCCATTATGATTATCGTATGTTCACTCACATAAAGGAACACACTTTGGTTTTAATGAAGAATTCAAAAATACTGTGATAGGTTGACTAAAATCACTGGCAGCGGAGCTTTATGCAGAAGATATTTGTAAGTTTGACTATGAGATATTTTTAATACTATGAGATATTTTTAAATGTGCTGGGTGATTGTGTTGAAAAATAGAAGACAGTTGTACCTTTTCAGGTTGTAAATAACAAGTTTACTGTATCTTTGCAGTTTTTTATTTAATGTCAAACAAAAGTTACTTTTAGAATTGCCCTTGTGTTTAATTTAAGCTATAAAATAAAATAAGAGATGCAACAACTTTGCAGAATAATAGTTTTTGTAGTGTTCATGAATATTTTAAAATTGTTAAACCCCCTAATCTTAGCATTTTGTAGTAATAAGAATATTATTTTAATTATGTTTGAAATCCTTGGGATTTTCAACACTAGATATATCCATAACTTTAAGATAATCATTTATATCCTCAGCAATTCTTTGATGAATTAGTAAAGCATGGCAAGACAATAGTAATGATAAGTTTTTTGAAAAATATTTTCAATGTTGTAATTTATAATTTTTATCTTTTGAATGAATTGTACAGATTACTAAAGGAAAAAACTTATTAAATGTTACGCTTTTTAATACTCTGCAAGATGAACATTTATGTCACTATCATTTTAGCCAACCATTTGTATTTAAAATGAATTCATTATTTTTACTTCTTTTTAATATTCATGAATACAAAATCCCACCCTTAAATAACGAATTGTACTGGTGCTGCAATTTTATGTTTCTAACAATTTAACTGTGTAGAAAGATGAGAGAATCTTACTTTCATTATGGTAATTACTTACATATGAGTGAGAATAATCTTTAGAGAAAAATGTAATGAAGGCTGTATTACAAAAACTCTTAACTATTTAGTATTCATAATTTAAATTGTGTTTGAAAGTGAAATCAATTCTAAAGAAATTTAAGTACAAAATTTTAAAGTAAAAATTAATCAAATTTCATCTAAAGAAAAAAAAATCTGTATTTAAATTAAAACTGCCCACATAACATTAATTGAAAGTAATCAAAATCCACCTAAAAATTCTTAATTAAAAATACACTCATGGACAAAAAAATTAGCGCACCAAGAAATAATTCCGGGATCGTTACGACACTTGGCATGAAGGTACATGTTGGGGAGATATGCAGATGATTAAAAATGCAGCGTGATTGTGCATTACGTATAGCTGGTAGAGGGCGTTTAACGTCGTTCTCCGTGGAGTATAAAACAGGTACCCAAAGCTTGTTTGAGTGTGCTCAATCATTTACAAAGAAAGAACTGAGGTAGACATGCCATTACACCGTTTTCGAAGACAATATGAGCAGCTGTCGCAATTTGAGAGGGGGAGAATCATCGGCATGATGGAAGCTGAGTGGTCTCAGCTAGGCGAGTAGCTCGTCAATAAGGCCGCTCTAATTGTGTTATGAGGAGGTGTTGGGACCAGTGGATCCGAGAGATGTCATTTACATGAAGACCAGGCTCAGGACGCCCTCGATAGACCAGTCGTCAAGAAGACCGCCACATCGCAAGAAATGCACACGTACAGCCAACTGATTCATCAGCCGCCAACCAGGCACATGTAGCACCTTCACTAGGGGCCCCTGTGTCTTCTCGAACCATGCAAAGGCGTCTGGCTGAAGGACATTTGGGATCGCGGCGCCCATTACCTGTGCTGCCATTGACGCCCACCCATCGACGCCTCCGTTTGGAATGGTGCCACGCACGAGGAAACTGGACTGCAGCGGAATGGAACCAGGTCGTCTTTAGCGACGAATCCAGATTCAATCTCAGCAGTGATGACAATCGTGTTCGTGTGTCCCATTCTTGGAGGAATTCTATTCCATGAAAGGAACATACCTACCAATTTTTAAGTTGTTAGGTCTAATAATTCAAATACGGGAATGTTTATCCATAATGCCAAGCCCCTCAATGCCCCTTGAGGGTCGGTTTTCGCAAAACCCATTTTGTAGCAGATCTCTACTCCATGAAAGGAACGTGCATGTATGTACGTCTAATAGTTTAAAAACAGAAATATTTGTCTATAACGCCACTTAAGCTTCCGTGACACCCCTTGGGTGTCGATTTTTGCAAAATCCGTTCTTAGCAGATATCTACTCCATAAAAGGAATCTACCTGTCAAATTTCAAGTCTTTACATCTAATAGTTTAAAAATGGAAGTATTTATCAATAACGCCCCTTAAGGCCCCGCAATGCCCCTTGGAGGTCAAATTTAACAAAATCCGTTCTCAGCGGATCTCTAGTCAGTGAAAGGAACATACTTACCAAATTTCAAATCTGTAAGTCTAATAGTTCCGGAGATATGATGAGTGAGTAAGTAGCTTTTATCAGTTATATATATAGATTATAATATTAAACCTCTTACGTAAATTGTTGGGAAACATTTTTTCTAGGGACGAGCAGGTCTTCCAGGACGAGATGGAGCTAAAGGAGAACCTGGACCTCCAGCAGTTATACCAACAGATTTAGTAGTAGGCGAGAAAGGTTTGTTTAAATTTCATTTTAATTAATGCTGCTTTTTAAAAAAATTCCCAATTCAGATTTTTAAAAATCGAAATTAATTGATCTATATTAATTTTCAGGTGATAGAGGAGATCCAGGATTTCAAGGTCTTCCTGGTATCCCAGGACGGGATGGTTTACCTGGACCACCTGGATTGCCTGGACCACCAGGACCAGTAGGATTAGTTGGGGATAAGGTAACCTTCCTTGAAACTATTATATTAATATTTATTTTACTTAACCATTCATAAATATCTTAAAAGTAATTTAATATATTCAATAAATCATTTATATTTTTGCAGAATTTTAAATTATTATTAAATTTGCAAGTTCAGCAACAAAAAAAAAAAGAACTAATTGGGAGGCATTATTAGAATTTATATGAAATAAGATAATTTTATATCTTTATTATTTTACTTGTTTTTAATGATGATATTGGAACTAGAATTTTATTTTTATCTTCATATAAAAAAAGATTTAATATTTTGTATGATTTATTTTTGTCAAGATATAAATTAAATTTTAAGTTTTAAGTGGTTTTAAAAAATTATAACTTTTTCAATTGTTTCTAACTTGATTTATCACCAGGTTGATTATAAGAGTCATGCTGTTGTTAAATATTTTGTTTGAAATTATAGCTGATGTGTTACTAATTTTAAGAAAATCACTTTACAAAATGTAGATTTTCCTAAAATCTTTATAATTTTAAGTATTTCTAAAGGTACTATTTAAGAGTTAGCTTATTTGGAGAGTTTATTTTTAAAAATGAATTATTGGTTGAATTTATTTTTCTTAAATACACTATCCAAGTACTAAATTATAATAAATTATGATATCTTTTTGAAATAGATCCAAAAGTCATTCTCAAATTCTTATTTTTTTAAGAACGTTTTCATGAATTTAAGTTAGTGTCTGTGTGTGGACTCTCTTTTTCCTATGTATAGTTTGTTAATAAAACAATTTTCAGGGTGCTCAAGGTTTCCCAGGAGCACCTGGTAGGCCAGGTGCACCAGGTCTTCCTGGTATTATTGGGCCAAAAGGTGACAGAGGCATAGGTATTCCTGGACAACCAGGTGAAAAAGGAGAACGAGGGTCACCGGGACAACCAGGTTCAGATGGAGGTCCAGGACAGAAGGGAGAGCCAGGTAAAATTTCATTTATGTGGATGTGGCAGCTCTCATGCAACTCAACACAACTTGTTAATATGTCATGAGATAAAAACATCACTCTAAACCAGTGGCGTAATGGAAAATATTTGGGTCCCCCTGCAAACTCAAGTTTCGGGCCCCAAGTCCAAATACATACTTAGCGTCAGGCAAGCTTTCGGCCCCCTACAGCCCCTGTGCCCCCCCCCTCAGTGCGGGGGTGTACGTTGCGCCACTGCTCCAAACAATTATGCTATGACCTCTGAAGAATGAGCAACTGCACAATTTACAAAAATCTCTTGTTCTAAGTTTTGTTTATTTTAATTTTGCTGCAATACAGCAGGTACAATCAATTCGCCTAACATAGAATACCATTAAAAAACCATGGATTTAAATATTAAAATCATGAATTCTAAAAATGTGTTATTTTAAATACCTTTTTCTATTTCCAATAGGGGATTACAAGACAACAAATAAAACAAGAAACAGAGAAAATGGACAAATAACAAGATAAAATAAGAAACATAAGTCCACTGTATAGTCTATCAATCACGCATTTTGTGTTTAGCCTCCCAATATCTGCTCCACATGGATCCAGAGTTGAGTGCATGGCAGTGAGCCAAATCAATGGCATTCATTTCTTTGTTGTTCCACACAGTTCATACAGGGGATTCTGGACAATGCCTCTCATATTTAAATGCTTGGATGGGACAGGGCTGACTCTAGCAGTTTTGCCGCCCCGGACAAAAATGGAAAATGCCGCCCTCTCTCCAAAGCATATATATATATATTTAACTCAAAAAATACTAAAATAAATCAGAATTAAGGATGCAATTACTTGTTATTATTTCAAACGAGTAAAATGTAATAGAAGGAATCGTCCATTTCAAAAGGCCTATTTCTTCGAAAAATAGTCTACTGAGGGTGGGGATCACTAGCGTTTGTTTTAACTTATAGTAACTACAATCAAGACTAAAATAAAACATCTCCTGTGGCTCTCTATCTATCAAAAACTCTTATTAGCCGTGTTACCTTTTGGATATCTAACCCCGGACATCATATGGGTGAAAGGAATGTCCATTGTGACCCCACTCCGGTAAGGGAAGAAAGTCACTAGTGAAGGATGCGCAAACATATCAAATTTCATGAATTAATTTATACTCCCGCCTCGAACTCTACAAGTTTCAACATAAAAGAAAACTGTCTTTCAACATATAGACTGCAAAATAAGGAAATAAGATACGTTAAATGAAATACCAAATCAACACCCAAAAATATTTCATAAAATATATAAAGCTTTTTGTAACAAAAAAATTTTTTTTTTAATTTGATCCAAATGCCGCCCTTAAAATTTGCCACCCCGGGCAGGGGTCCGGTTTGTCCGGCCCTAGAGCCGCCCCTTGTTAGGCAGTCATGGCCACTGGCGATTCGAAAATCAGCTACAGCTCTATCTCGTGGCCATTTTGGAATATCAAAAACTTTGCCAAACCACATATTTTTTTGTTTATTCTTCTGATTGAATTTCAACTAGAAATGTTCTCTGTAGTTCTTTTTTATAATTATTTTGGCACTATAGAAAAGAACTCTATTGCTTGAGGTTTGAATGATTTTTTCCCATTCTTTGCAAAGCAATCAGCATCTTCATTCTCATCAATGCCGCAATGTAATGGAATTCATTACATGACAGCGTCTATATGGCTTTGAAGTATATCGCCAAGTAACTGTTGACATTTAAGAATATTTGCTAATATAAGTTGTTGCTTAGAGGGCTTGATTGTTGAATGATAACATTAACTAACATAAAGGAAATGTGCAAATATAGTCAAATGTCTTTTAAAAATTTCAAGCAGATGTTTTTATCCCCTTCCCTTCACCTGCCTCCCAACTCACTCCTACTTCTTTGAAGTATGGAAATCCCCCTTCTTCAGATACACCTCTCTATTATTTATGGGCATATCGTAAATAATTAAGAAAGCCTTGAAAATAAAGTCAAAAATATAATTTTCTGGATTTGGTCAAAATTACTTGTGGCTATAATTCTGGTGTACACAATAATATTGACAAAATAAATTATTTGAAACAAGCAAAAAAGAAAAAAAGAAGAACCCCCAAAAAATGTAATAATTGTAAACTTTTTGGAGAAGAGAAAAATATATATATATATAAAGTCATGTTCAGTTAAAATGGATTTTTGGTCATAATAACCACTGCTAAAATTCTAGAGTTAAAATTTGGAATTAACTTCTGTTTTACTTTGATTTCTTACTTCCTTTGTATTTTTAGGAAAGTTACCACCTCCAGAAGAAATAAAGCTTCCCCCAGGTCCTAGAGGACCACCTGGTCCTAAAGGTATCCCTGGAGTAAATGGACTTCAAGGATTTCCTGGACTCCCAGGAAAATCTGGATTAGATGGACTACCAGGCGACAAAGGTGAACCTGGGGACAATGGCTTCCCTGGACCTCCAGGACCTAGAGGTAAGTATATTCTTAAAACAGCTCTTCTTGTTGTTTGTGAGCTTTAATGATTTATGAATTAGTAAATCAAAGACATAAGAATTTTTTTATATAAAAAAATAATTCAGTTTATTAATATAAATTAACTTAAAAAGTCATACTTCATTCTTGTTCAAAATTTCATAAAATAATTATCCTTTGATGTATATGTATTTGTAACTTAATTGCATTCTTTAAACCTTTAAAAATGCAATTTTTTATCCTTTTGGATTTGCCAATAGTTTTCTAGTTGCAAGTGATTATTCATTGAAGAAAAATAAATTACAAATTTATTCATGTTTGCGCTAGAAAAAGAATCGATATTAGATTGTCTATTTATAAATTTATGAAACACTCATACAATACTCTGTGTGAGATGCATTTTTTTTGGGGGGGGGGGCTTAAATATGCCAGTAAATAAATTAACAAAACATTTTTCGTAAGTAACTTATAAATTATTCGATGTATAATTCTTCCTAAAATAAATCATTTTAATTTATTAACTTTTCAAAAAAATTCTTTAGGTTTACCTGGGCCAAGAGGAGATAAAGGTGCAACTGGACCTATGGGTTTCCCTGGTGCTGTTGGCCCTAGGGGTGATGATGGCTTACCTGGACTACCTGGTTTGAAAGGTGGAATTTTATATCTTAATTAAATTATGTGTTAATCATTGTGGAAGGATGTTGGTATTTTGAATTGAAATTTTAATGTAGTTTCCAATACTTATTATTTATTTTTGTCAACTCTGAACTTATCCATTAACTGAGTAAAATTTTTTATATATATGTTGATAATAATTGTCTGTTTTATTCAAATTTCATTTATTATGCTTGTGGTAAACCAGAGCATGGGTTCCAAATAGAATATAGGAACCCCCTTAGATTAGTTTTGTGAATCTGGTCTGGCAGATGATCACAAGATGTAAGCACACTAAGCCGATGTGTGACGAGCACCACAATAAACTAATATAGAATGAAAAATGCTTCTTTCACCATATGCTACATTTTTTTAAAAAAATTGAATTTTTAATTTAAGGAAAAAATACTACAAGGTTTTGTGTGTGTGCATACATGCATGCATGCAAGATAAAACTGGTAAGAATGATCATAGATATGTTACCATATTAAATATTCATTGAAAAAGCTTATTATCCTTTAAAGCGCTCTTTGCCTGATACAAGGCATTTTTGACAATATTCGTGTAAGTATAGGAAATTTCTGGAAAAGTGCTTCCATACTGATTTAAGTGTTCTTGGAACGACTGTTTGAATATATAATATTGGAAAATTTGTGTCCCCTTGGTATTGTTTTTGGTCTATGAAACAGAAAAAGAAGTCTGCTGGCAAAGATCAGGAGAATGTTTAAGGTGGAATAATTCAGTAATCTTGTTTCATAAGGAACCATTTCACACACAAATTAATATGATGCTGTGTATTTTCTGCTCCATTAACAATACTCTTAATAACTCATCTATTATATATTTGAGCAGATATCTTCCAAGTAGGTAAGCTAAAAAAAGTGCAGATGTCACAAAATGTTTAAAAGAACTTCATTCGTATGTATCAACATATTAGGTTGTTCACATTCTTTGAACACATTGTACCTTACCAACCATCCCATATGTGTGTGCTGTCTCTTTTTCTATTTAAAAATTAAGCAAAGATTTTGCAAATATTTATTAAATTAAATTTTTACATTAAAGTGTGTGTATTTCACAAACATTGATTGAAATGGAGATTTTTTTTGTAAATATATTTTTTGCATAATATTTGTATTTATTAAATATTTTTATAATGGATGTTGTTAAATAAGTTATTTATTTATTTAAAGATATTTTTCATGTCTTGAAAAACTTAATACTTTTAAAAGTATTACAAAATTCAACTAACTGCCTTACTTATTTTATAACTGAAAATGAAACATGAATTACAAATTAAAAGAAATTAGTAAAATGTAATTTGTGGGTTGCATTTCTGTAATTGCAGTTATTCCTTGGCTACGTTTTTCAATCTTTAATTTGTTGTTTGTTAATTTACTGTTGGAAAATTTCTCATTTAATTAATATTCAATTTAATATTTTCACATTGCATTATGAAGTTACATACTTACTAAGTTACAAATATATTTTTAAAGGCAATAGTTAATCTAAGATAAAAAAAAAGTTTCTAAAATATCTTTTTTATGTCTTCTATAAAGGTGGCAAAGGAGAATCAGGATTACCTGGAATTGGACGGCCAGGTGCACCTGGTGTTCCTGGATTACCTGGACCTAAAGGAGATCCAGGATTCCAAGGACCTCCTGGTTTACAAGGTTACTTTCATATTATTTTAACAATTAAAGCTCTATAAAATATAATAACTGTCTTTAAAAATTTAATAATAAATTTAATTGTTAATAATTTTAGGTGAGAGAGGCTTGCCTGGCTTTCCTGGAATAAAAGGAGATGTTGGTGATGCTGGATTACCAGGTCTACCTGGTGCTAAAGGGGGCAAAGGTGAACCAGCTCGAGAAGGATTACCTGGACCACCGGGAGAACCAGGTGTAAGAGGATTTGATGGTCAAAAAGGTATATTATCCTGGTTTTATTTATTTTTTAAATTGTTTACTTTTAGTGAAATATTATTTGTATTTATTATATGTGCCATTTATAGTAAAAAAATATTTCACATTCTTCACTCTTTTAAATAGCTTTTAATAGTTTTTCTGCAGTTTACTTATAATTTTTATCCTATATTGCATTACATATTCATAATAAGATTATTTTTTTTTTATACTTTATATGAAATGTTTCATTAAAATAGATTTTTTCAAAAAAAAATCCATTTGTTTAATAATTTAAAATTTATTTCACATTTCTATGTTCTGTCCACCAAAATGCTAGTTTTAATATTGTTTTTAATTATATTGTATTAATTTAATATGCAACATTAGAAAATGTTTTAAACATTATCTTGATTTCTTCTATTAATCTCACTGAATTATGTCTTCAGAAATTGTATTGAAATATTTCTGGTTAGTATCAAATTTGTATTCTAAGTAAAATTTAAGTTAGCAGTGAAATAATGAAATCCTCCATATTTGTTTCAGAATAATGTACTGGATGTCAAATTTGAAAGAACATAAACATTGTCTATGTTTACTTGGATATGGGGGGAAAATGAATTACAAAATAAACTGTTCTAGCTGTAAGACTAATTATGCTTCTTCAAACTTTACTATCTGAATTTTATATCACAAGTAGCAATTTAGATTTTATAAATTATGTACAACTTCTGAATGAGAATAAAACTGGTTTTTTTTTAATAATCAAGTTGCATTTATAGCTACAATTATTTTTGAGTGTTTTTATGTGGATTATTCCCTTTAAGAGTGTAATAGATAAAAGTAAAAAAATTCAAAACACAAGCTAAAAACTAATATTAAAGCTATTTCAATTATGTAGGCATACCTGGTCCCAAAGGAGATTCTGGACTTCCTGGTTTTGAAGGTCTACCTGGAGAAAAAGGAAGTCCTGGTTTACCTGGGTTGCCAGGTTTACCAGGATTTGATGGCCGACCAGGTCCACCTGGGCGACCTGGACAAGATGGATTGGATGGACTTCCTGGAATATCAGGTAAGTTACAACTTTTTTTAAATGAATATTTTGAATATCTTTAATATCTAAAAAAACAATGCTTTGCTTATATACCTATGAACTCATAGATAATCATTCTCTGAAGTTTGCTTTCTTTAATTAAGGAAATCATGATCTTTAAGTATCCTAGTGATCTTTTCTCTTTCCCATGTGGTGGTTTACCATCTGTGGTAAACACAGGTGATGTGTTTACCACAGTACATTTTTCAGCAACCAAGCAAATTTTTCTCTGTTTTCTACCCTCTGTCTTGTTTTTATCTTTTCTTCCTTTTCACATTTAAATTACTGACTATATCTATTAAAGCATTTTTTATTGTACATATTTTTTTTTTCATTTACTGATTTATTACTGAATAATTTGAGAAGTTAAAATTAAGATTAAATAATTAAAGAAACTTAGGTTTCATATTTATTTATGCATTTTGTCTTTTCTTTTTCTATATTTCATTTGCTTTTTTCTTTGTTATTATTAACACTGTGTTGACATCCTACATGTCTGACATGTGTGGCATCCTACTTAAAGGAAAAAGTAAACTGAAAATACCTTTTGTATTTCCTTTAGCTCATGTTTTACTGTAGATGGGTGACAGAAGTGAGCTCACTTCTATCAATCATTTGGTAATAAATCCCAAAGAAATATTGCTGTAGTGCTAGCAATATAAATAATGGGTACCTTTACTTTTCCAATATATTCTTGTCCTGATATTGCTTAGTTGTTAAATCTGACAATTGTCAGTTTCGACCAACATATTGCCTTTCTTCTGGAACTCCATGATGAGTGAAGGCACTTATATTGCTAAAAAAGTACTTCCCAGAAATAAAAGTAAAACAAAACATATTTCACAGCTGAGAAATTGGCTGTGTCCCTGAACCATGCAGGCAAATTGCTAAAATCTTTAACTCTATAAAAGGAAATAAACTCAAAATTGAGATTAAGAGTCCCATCCCCATCACATTCACAAACCCAGGAAAAATATACCTGCCTAAGATACATCAGATGTACAAGATTCTATAAATCATTAGATTTTACTTACAATTCTTTGTAACATTTTTAATGCAATTTTAATGAATATCACATTAAGGTACCTAACTTATTGCTTTGTTTTCATCTCTTATTCTGAATCTTGTTTTAAAATTTTACTGCATTTTAAACAATTGTTTAGTGCAGCATAATCTGATTTGGCTTTTTGTGTTAAAACCTCATTATCACTCATTCACTATTTGTTAATCACTCAACTTTAAAATGTGCTATAATACTAACAGTATAAAAATTATGAGTCAAATTTATGTAGATCTTTTTTTATATATAAACTTTATTTTTTCCTTAAATTTATTGCATTTTAACCATCATTTTATTTGAACTTGTTTGGAATTTGTAAACTTTGGAATTAATATGGTGAAAATTCAAGCACCTCTTCTATTAACAGAATTAAATAGTAGAATAATGTGATTAATCAAAGTACTTTGTATCAATATGTTCTTGAAATCTCTATTTAATAAACTTAGCAGAGGTATTTCATTTATATTTACAAAAATGAAGATGTCTAATGTTATTGAGAATCAGTGTTGATCCATTCCTTTAATCAAAATATTTGATAACTGACCTTGATTTACATTTTGGTAAAATCAAGAAGTTGTTACACACATGATTAATATATAAAAGTCACTTTTTAGAAAATAATTTCTGTGTGTATCTCTTTATATTAGGAATTTAAAAATCATACTCATGAAAAGGTTTGTTAAATGTTGAAGTTGTGCTTTATAACTTTACCATGGCATTTGTGGTAATTGTTTATTAATTACCTGCTAAAGTAGGAAGAAAATTTTTTTATAGTTGTTACTTATTAAATAAATTTGATCAAATGAATAAAAATATAAATTGCATCAGACTTGAATGTATCATTATATATATATTGTCTTTTTATATTTTCTTGTTCATGTCTCAAAATTTAAGGAAAAGGATATCTGCAATGGTAATTTTTTGTCCTACTTTTTACACTGTTATAGCAATATGTAACATTAGATCTAGAAAAATTCTATCCACAAAAAATAAATAATAGTAAGAAAAAATAACAGTAAGTTTTGATTAATTGTTAATTTTTATTAGTACACTTTATATACACATTCATTTCATATGTACAAATTCTTAATTCTTTAAAAGAATGAGAAATTTTTAATAGTTTGTCCTCAAAATAATATTTTATTATAACTATACTTAACTAGTGCATCTTATCTTTTTTTAGGTCAAAAAGGAGAAAGGGGAATTGCTGGTTTTCCTGGATCCCCAGGACCTGCAGGTTTAGATGGTCTTCCTGGTATCATGGGAGAGAAAGGTGACAGAGGACTTTCTGGATTGCCAGGCACTGATGGTTTTCCTGGAACATCTGGTAAAAAAGGAGAACCTGGTCTTCCAGGATTCCCTGGATTAAAAGGTCAACCAGGAGATGCAGCAGCTAAAGGAGAAAAAGGAGAATCTGGTTTACCTGGAATAGCAGGACTTTCTGGAAATCCTGGACCACCAGGTTAGAAGAATTATATAATTTGTAATTTACTTTTTTGTAGACTGATCATCACTGCTGAACTAAATTCATTACACCAAAAAAATTTGAAGAGGGAAAATTCCATCTGTAAAAATTATAAACATTTTTTTCAGAGACATATAGTAATGCATTTTTGATAATATTTAAGGAGGGTTTTTTTTCTACGTTTTCAAAGGTAAATGAAATTACCTTAATGCCCTCATCAAAATCATTGACCATTTTAAGTATATTGAGTCAAAATGTTCATAGCACTGCAAGTTAAAAATTTCGAATCTCTTTCTCAAATTTTTAAGCATCTGGAAAACATAAATGGTTGCAAATGCCATCAAAGTAACTTTGATGCATTTTATATTTTACAAATAATTTTTATTTCGGTTTAATTATATTGACTAGTGCATAACTGAACAAATTTTAAAAAGTCATGTTTTTTCCTGTTTAATTCTCTGTTTTAATATGAGACATTTTTTTTTATAAAATAGGCTTGGATGGTTATCCTGGAGAAAAAGGAGATGCTGGACCACCTGGCAGAGGTTTACCAGGCTTGCCTGGACCTCCAGGAGAGCGAGGTTTGGAAGGACCTCCTGGATTACCAGGTTTACCTGGACTCCCAGGTGATAAAGGATTACCTGGATTCAGTGGAAATAAAGGTGAAGCTGTAAGTATAAATTTAGGCATCCAATATTATCTTCAATATGCATTTTAAATTAAAAGTCTTTATCTCATTACAAAATTAGTAATATTCAAATTATCCTTTGCTACATTAATCGATAAAATATTTCATTATAATATTATTTTGTATGTTTGTTGTGAAATTTGTGCCTTCAAACTTATACATTTCTTGGAAAGAAAAAATTCACCTATCTTATATGATTTGAAACTTCTTCCATTTTGTAATGAGCTTCATCAAAAAGATTTCATTTAAAATATGTATGAAGTATTTTGTGCAATTAAAAGAATTTTTCAGTATATTTTTTTAAGCTTGGTTGCCCATTTCATAAACTATATTGATTATAAATGTAATTGTAAAAGTGTAATTTAGTGATTTTTTTTCTTGCAAGTTTATTTATAATTCAGGTTTTAAATGAAAATTCTCTTATTTATGATAAGGTATGAGTAAAAATATTTATATCTGTTTGGTATAGGGTGGATTTTATTCAAAATATAAATGCAGAGAATTGTTACAAAATTATTTCTTGGCATTTGTGATATTTATAATGAATAATAACACTATTTTAATAGTCAAAGGAATTCTTACTAGAGTAAAGGTTTTTTCTTTTTTTTCAATATCCCTTTTCATAACTATGCAGATTTGAACTAGTTCCTATTAAAATATTTTTGTCTTATTAATTGCTCAGTGAATTAAATATAACCCCCAGGTGTAATTTTTTAAAAATAGTTTATATTTTAATTTAGCTTTTATTTAACCTGTTCCATATATTTAAAAATGAAAATTTGTAATTAGTTTTTATTCAATTTCTATTTTGTTAGAGTTCTACTATGTTCAAATTCTCTGTGATAATACAATATTTTGTATATTTTTTTACCTAATATTGATTAATATATAGAAGTATCTTATTAATCAGTAGTTAGGAGAAATTTTCTTAAAAGACAGCTGAAAAAGCTCATGTTTTTCAGATAATTTAACATATTAATTACCTTGTTTTACTCAAACTTTAATGCATTAGCATTATTCAGGTTTTTCTTTCATTTGATCAAAAATTAAAATCCAACTATGATCACTTACGCTTCCTCATTTATTAACAATCTCCTAGGGATTGACAGCTTTGACGTGGAAGAAAAAATTTACAATTTGCATGATCGCTGTCTGGATGTATACACCAAACCACAACTCTCTACCTACATTAGTTTATACAGAAAAATTGTGGTTGAATATGTTTTGAATACACATGCTGTATATAGCTTTTATGGCATTTTCTAGAGAGGGTTTAAAAAAATTTCATGTACAATAAGCTATACATATAATTGTTTTCTTTGTAGTAATATGCTAGCAATCATTCAAACTAGTAATATGATCGAGATTGAAGGATTTTGTTCTTGATTAAGTTACACATTTCATTTTTAAAATTTGATCTACTTTATAACAAAAAAGATTTTTTCTATTTTTGCTTTGAAATTGTATTTTAAAGTTTCTTAGCGAGTTTGCTTTTATAATTGTTTAAAATAACAAATTCCATTCTAGTTATAAAATTAATGACATAATCAACTTGCAGGGTGTTTCGGGACTTCCTGGTTTCCCTGGTCAAAGGGGATTGCCTGGTCAGCCCGGTTTTCCAGGACTAAAAGGTGAGGCTGGATTTCCAGGTATTCCTGGTCTAAAGGGTGAAGTTGGAGACTCTGGACTACCTGGTCTACCTGGACCTAAAGGAGAAAGAGGAGATTTTGGTTCACCAGGTTTACCTGGATTAGATGGATTTAAAGGAGAAAAGGGTGATGCTGGATTCCCTGGACCACCAGGTATGGTGTCTGAAAATGCATAATTAAATAAGATTTTTTTACTTCTGTATGTATTACTAGGCTTCAAATATTAATTAATAATATTAAATTTGATGAAATTATTAAACTTATTAAACTGAAACATTAAATTTGATTATTTTGGGTAAATTGGTATTTTTCTCTTTTGTTGAGTTAGAAATTAATTAATGAAATTTATAAATATGTTTTGGTAATATGTTTTATTAAATTCTAATTTTATAGCACTGGTATTACTTGATGTTCTTCATTTCTCGTAATTTGATTAAATGTCAATAAATGCTGTAAACTAATTTATTTTAATATTTGAAGTGAGGGAAAGCTTTCTTCTAATATTTGCACTATTTTTAATGCTTCATAACTATATCTTTTTTAACATCATATAATTGAAAATAGGGTACATGTATGTTTTATTTTTTCTTCCTGATTAATATTTCATTTTTGTTTTAAATATCTAAATTCAGATAGATATATGTGCTAAACTATGTTTTAACTTTTAATTGACAAGTATTGGATCATACTTTTCCCAAAATTAAATTAAATTTATTCCATCATTAATAGAATTTAAAAGTAATATTGTTAAAACTTATAAATATTTTTTTATAGGTGATAGAGCAGATAAAGGAGAAAAAGGTGAACCAGGTCTACCTGGTATTCCTGGAGCAACAGGTTTAAAAGGAACTAGAGGTTATGATGGTATTCCAGGACCTCCTGGTATGTTTGTATCTGTTATTCTTACCAATGTTTTTGTGTGAATATATATGTGTATATATATATATATCAACAATATTTACATTGAATAATATTTATTTAATTCAGGTGAAAAAGGAGATCGTGGCATTCCTGGTTTAGAAGGATTACCTGGACCAGAAGGATTAAGTGGACCACCAGGTTTGATTATATTTATTTTATAAATCATTGTTTATTCTTAATTCATTCACAATGAAAATATTTGCTTATATTTTTGAATAATATTTATTTTTACAATAATTTTTTCCATTTAGGAGAACCTGGTTTACCTGGGCTTGCAGGATCTCCTGGAAGACCTGGTATTGGAATCAAAGGAGACAGAGGTTTGCCTGGAAAACCAGGTCTAGATGGTTTCCCTGGTGTTCCAGGTGCAAAGGGTAATATTTGAATTCTTAATAAGCTCTTGATAAATAATATTCAAATTCATATATAAATATAAATATAAAGTTCTTTAAATGAAAAGGATATTACAGATTTTGTGAGTATATTGTAAAAAAAAAAATAGTAATGTATTCTTCAGAGAGAAATGCATTCAAAGTATTAACAGTTGTATGCCGCCAGTTATTTTTTATCAAATTTGTATTTATTTCTTTAAATCTTAAAGTGCAATATTTTAATATTTAATTTAATCATTAAAATAATTATTTAATGTTTGATTTTCAGGATAATAACCTTATAATTGTATATTATTAATCTTATATAAATAATGTTATAATTGTAACTTTGCTTGTAATTAATCTTTGACTTAATTATACTATTTATTTCAAATATAATACAGAAAGTTTTTGTTAAAATTTTTTTTATTGGTGTACAATCATGTTTGATTACAATTACTTTTGCTAAAAGAATACTATGAGGAATAATAAGCTGCTGTGCATGTAAAATGAAGAATTAGTCATTTAAATAATGAAAATTATTGTCTTGCTATTAAATGGTAATTTGTCTTATTTGCAACAGGAGAATCAGGTTTACCAGGACTTCCTGGAGTTAGAGGTCCTATGGGAGATCAAGGTTTGCCTGGACTACCTGGTCTTAAAGGTGAATCGGGTGAGCCTGGTTACCCTGGACCTTCTGGAAGAGATGGATTCCCTGGTGTGAAAGGAGAAAGTGGATTACCTGGATTGCCTGGTATAAAAGGAGAACGAGGCTTAGTTGGATTAGATGGACCCCCTGGATTGAGAGGACCTCCTGGAGTTTCAGGTTTGTATAGCATTTTTTATTTATATTGGTTTTCTATTTATTGGCATGATCATTTTTAATTACTTTTACGTATCTGTAATTTCATGAATATCTGCTACCTCATTTATTTTGTTACCAATTTAGATCAATAAAAAAGTTTAAAGTACTAATAAATGCATATGAACTCAAAAAAATACAGGTCGTGATGGTCTTCCTGGCCTACCTGGATTCCCTGGACCTAAAGGAGATTCTGGCCTACCTGGGCAACCTGGTTTCCCTGGTTCAAAAGGAGATGCTGGCTTTCCTGGCTTACTTGGATTAGAAGGCCCTCCAGGTACAACTCATATTTTCAAAAGATTTTACACTTGTGGTATTTAAGTTATTTATTAATGTTAAATTGGGTACGCTTGATCATTTTTCAGACTATTTTCGAGATTTAAAAGTACTTGCTTTTATATGTGGAATAAACACTTATAGTTAAAAATGGGGGGGGGGGAATATTTTGTGTTTAAAAAATTTGAATTATTATTATCTATCCTTTTTATGGGGGTTGTGAACCCCCAAAATTTTAATTTTTTTGGATTAATTTAAAGTACTCAATATAAAATGAACTATATGCAAGTTTTTACAAATTGTAATAAATCAATTTTGTTATTTCTAATTGCAGAGGGGAAAATTATGTAGATTTAAAAAATGCAAATTTTTGAAGCATTATAATCTTAAGTAGGAAATAGTAAATTTCTTCTTTAAAAAATGGTAGAATGATTTGTTTTTCTCTTTATTGCAAATTATTACTATTTTTCAGAATTATTAAAAATAATTGTGATTTTATGTTATGAGTTTGTATCAGAATTCTAGTGCATTTATGCTTATTTTATTGAGTCAATTTATTTAAGTAATTTTATTAGAATTCAGATGATCTTGCAAAATTGTGATTATATTACTTAGAAAATAAATTATGCTAAATAAAGAAGTGCTTCATAAAAAATCTTTTAACCATGAATAACTATTAATTCTTATTATTATAGTATCAATTATTAAATATGATAGTAAACTTAATAATCAGTATTTAATACCTTATTATTTCATTTTAAACTATTGTACTTACTCTTATTTATCAATATGTTTTTGTAGGAGAACCTGGCATACCTGGTCAAAAGGGAGAAAAAGGTACATCACCACCATTAAATCTATTACGAGGACCAAAAGGAGAGCGAGGATTCCCTGGATCTCCTGGAGAACCTGGACCACCAGGAGCAAGAGGATATGATGGACCACCTGGATTACCTGGTAAAGTACATTATCTGTTTACATTTTGGTTTTTTACTTATAATAAAGAATGTTAAAAATTCCACATGTTTTTTTATATAACTAAATTCTTAAATGGGAAGTATATATTAGGTTGGGGAAAAAGAAATCCATTATTTTTGCATGAAAATCAAGACTATTTCACATGCTTCCGATTCTCCGATTTGGGTCAAATATGCACCGTTTTGTTGTATAATTTGTTGCCATTTTAAAAGTAGCTTCATAATGCCTCTCTCATAGAAGTCTTGAAACCTTATTGACGAAAACATCTAGTCATCGATTTCCACAATCTTCTCTTGATCCCAATTTCTTATCACTCAGGAAGTTTTGCAATCCGAGAAAAAGGTGGTAATCGCTTGGTGCCAGGTCTGCACTACATAGTGAATGCATTAAAACTTCCAAACCAAGCTCCCAGAGGTTCTGGCAAGTCCCTACAGAAGTGTGTGGCCTGGCGTTGTCCTGAGGGAACACAACACCTCTTCTGTAAGCCAATTCTGGCCATTTCTGGTCAATCCCTAGCTTCAAAAGGTTCAGTTGTTGACAGTAGAGATCTGAATTTAGTGTTTGGCTATGTGGAAGCAACTCATAATAAATGATTCCTTTCCAGTCCCACCAAATACACAGTAGAACCTTCCTGGCCGTTAGTCCTGGTTTGGCCATCGTTTGAGCTGCTTCACCGCACTTTGATCACGATCGTTCTCGCACAATATTGTCGTATGTAACCCATTTCTCGTCCCCAGTCACCATCAGCTTAAGAAATGGGTTGATTTCATTCCGTTTGGCCAGGGCTTCGCAGATGGAAATTCGATCCATCATGGTTTTTTTTATGTTATTTGGTGTGGCACCCAAACATCGATCTTCTTTTTGAATCCAACTTTGCTCAATTGGCTTAAAACTGTTTTATGGTCTATCTTTAGCTCTTGGACGATGCTACGACTACTAACAAGCCTGTAAACTTCGATTATTTCTGTGATTTTATCGACATTTTCGATGACGGGCGCGGGGCAACTTTAATATCAAAAAGGCCTGAACGGAATCGACGAAACCAAAATTGCAAGAAATTAGCTGTTACAGTATCGGCACCATAAACACCATACAGAATTTCAGCCGCCTGGCTTGCATTTCCACCTTTATCAGAGAAAACTGTAAAATGTACCGAATTTTCTCTTTGTTGACTTCTATTTTTAACTCCCTGTAACTCACAATTGAATGGACCAAACAAAAAACAGCAAACTAATTTTTTTAGTGTAAAATGTCACCATGACAATGAACATAAATTTGAAATTGTTTGATCGATACTTCACGAGATATCGACACTACAGCCATCTGCCGAAAAAGTAATGGATTTCTTTTTCCCCAACCTAATATGTATTAACAGTTTACAGTGTGTCTTGGATAGAAGTTGCATATTTATTAAAATGTGTTCTCATGTAAATAAATTTACTTAACTACTTATCTTTTCTTATCCTGTTTGCTGTTTTGTTTCTGTTCATAAATATTAGAAAAAAAGATTTTTAAAGCAATTTCTCAGAAAAAAAAATTCACATTAAAATTCTTAAAAAAATTGTTGGAATTAATGTATTTGATTTATGTTTATATATATGTGGTTATCAAATTTTATGGCAAATGGAAGCTAATTTTAAAAAATGTTTAAGTTGCATAGAATTATTTAAAATAAATAGATCATGAATCTTTAATCCTTGTGACTTTTCAGTTAAATTGGTTTTCTTTTTCCTTTTAGTATCTTTTTTAAATAAGATTTTAAAATTATTGTTCTAAAGCGAAACAAAATATTTGATGCCTATCCCAAAACAACAAATTGACATTATATGAATTGTGCAGCATTTTTATTGATAATAACTTTAAATGGCATAAACTAATGTTTCATTATCAAAACTAATATTTTTCAAATACATTTTTTTCATAGGTTTCAAAGGAGAGCAAGGACGCCCAGGCCAACCTGGTCTACCAGGACTTCCAGGGCCTATTGGTGTCAAAGGAGACAGGGGTGTATCTGGTCTACCAGGACCACCTGGATTACCCGGAGCAAGAGGACAACCAGGCCCAGCAGGTCTCCCTGGAATTCCGGGTGGTGATTACTTAATGGGAATCTTGCTTGTAAAGCACAGTCAATCTAATTTTGTTCCAACTTGTCCTCAAGGAATGCAGAAACTGTGGGACGGATACAGTTTACTGTATATTGAAGGCAATGAGAAATCACATAATCAAGATTTAGGTATGATTTATATATATATGATGAGTTAAAATAAAAAGTTTTAGCTTGGAAAATTTTCCAGCTTGACAATTCTGCCGGGACCAACTTAAAAAAGCCCACTCCTTGTAAAACTTTTATAATTTAACTATTTGAAATCTTATTTTCAAACAAAATAAAATACTTTATCTTTAAAACTATTTTTTACTAACAAAATATTAAATATCATGTAAAAAATTTTGAAATTTGTCTGATTTTTGCCTGCTTATGAAAGAAATAACTGCTTCTCTATGTCACCGGAATTTTAGAAAAATCTAAATTATTTAATTATTCTTTTGTTAATTGCAGGTTTTGCTGGATCTTGCTTGCGAAGATTTAGTACAATGCCGTTCCTGTTCTGTGACTTTAATAGTGTGTGCAACTATGCTAGTAGAAATGACAAATCTTACTGGCTGTCTACAAATGCACCTATACCAATGATGCCAGTTGGAGAATCTGTAATCCAGGAATACATTAGTAGATGTGCTGTATGTGAGGCTCCTGCAAATGCAATAGCAGTACACAGTCAATCCCTTAATATTCCAGAGTGCCCAGAAGGATGGAATATGCTTTGGATAGGATACAGTTTTGCAATGGTCAGTTGGAAATGTGTATTTTGATTTTTTAGCTTGGAAAAATATTTAAGTGTTACAATTACTTCATGTCAGTAATTTGCAATTAAACTAGCTACAAAAATTTATTGTTAGATGTAAATTTTATTACATGTATAACTATAAATTAAATTATATATGTAAGGATAATTAAATTAGATTAAAAATTAAATTCTCTATCTAGTAATTCACTTTTATATTACCTCCTCACCTCTTCAAGTATTAAACTAATGACCCATTTATTTCTTCCTAACATATGGCCTAGACAATAAACATGTCTAATTCCAGATCGTTATATTTAATAGCCCTATAAGTCAGCATTAACTTTCAAGGGCACTCATGAACGCTGCAATTGGTGTTTTAAGTGTTTAACCCACTTTAGATTATTCGGTGGCGTTCTTTTTTCTCTCTACATTTTTGCGTCAGATGATGTCTTAACTTTGATCAAATAAAGACCTTTTTTAAAACTAACTCTGTTTCTGACTCTAAAATCATGTCAGAAATAAAGCCGGCAGGATTCCTGAAAACGCATTTCAGAATTTAAATTTAAATGTATTCTTAAAATCATCTTAAAATTAAAAAGAACGCCACCGCGAATAATCTTAAATGGGTTAAACACTTAAAACACCGATCATGGCGTTCACATGAGTTCTCTTGAAAGTTAATGCTGACTTATAGGGCTATTAAATATAATGATCTGGAATTAGACATGTTTATTGGCTAGGCCATATGTTCGGAAGAAATAAATGGGTCATTAGTTTGATACTTGAAGAGGTGAGGAGGTAATATAAAAGTGAATTACTAGATAGGGAATTTAATTTTTAATCTAATTTAATTATCCTTACATATATATATGCAAAGGTGCTGAACTTTCACTCATAATTGATTCCTGAAAGTGCGTGTGAATCTTTAATGTTTAAAAGTAGGGGAGTTAAAAAAATTCACACCCAAAAAACTGTGTTTTAAAGTATTTATTTATTAATGTGTACACATAATGAAGTTTAAAAAAGCATATTTAGGTGCTGTTTCTGATGTTTACTTCATAAACTTGTCGCAAGAGTTAACTGAATACCTCCCTTTTTTTTCTTTCTTGATAAATATTTCAATAACTTGCTGTGTCTTTCTTAACTGAGCCCTTGTACTTTAGATATATATTCTCCAAAAACTTATTAAAATGCCTGAAGGCTTCATTTATATTTTTTTTATGTTTTTGTTAGCTTCTTTTTTATTTTCATTGTGTATTTCATTGTTACTTAATCATCATTTGACAACTATATTGAGTGATATTGTATCAATTCCATAACATCTTCATTTTTGACATCCAAGTTCAGTCCATTCATTAACTAACTATTTCAAAATCCCTCATCATTTGCGAGCATAATTGTTTTCTGGATCCTTTTGTTGTTCACTCTTTTATTTCAACCCACAAGTTATTCCATTCCATATATTATAATTCTAAAAATTTGTTAATGTTGGCTGGCTGATCTTCCCTACCTAAGATTACCTTCATAACCATAGTTATTGTGTTAAACTTAACTATCACTGTTTGGTCCATGGACTGTATGTATCAGATAGTATTGAGAGAAAGAAGCACAACATTTATTCCCAGATTTAATTCTGCAGAGATTTTGAGTTTCCTGTATCATTGTGCAAATTTAATGATGCTTTACATTTAATTTTTTTTTAAATATTGCTTGACTGTCAACACAAAAGAAGTGAACTAATCTTTAAATATTTTTGCCGTAACCAGGCATTTTTATTTGATTTCTTGTGTGACCAAAAGTAATTATTTTTCCCTTTCAATGCTCTGGGATTTTCTGCTTGGTAATAAGCTAATGTCTACTAAAATATTTAAAAAGTTGAATTTTTTTTAAAAAAGTGTGTAGCAATAGCAATTTGTGGGAAAATTGAGGGATACCGGTGTGTATATATACGTGTGTTTAAAAAAAGTTAGTAAAATTTTTGGTAATAAAGTTTTAACATTTTATTTTTCATATCAACATTAATGTCATTTTTTTTAAATATTATTTTCATCTACATTAACTTTTTTGCATGTTTTCATTATGTTCAAGATTTATGTGTTGCAACTACTTATTTTCTCAATATGTATTTAAATATAATTTGGTTTCATTGATTCCATATAGTTTATGAAAGTTTCATGTGATTCTCTAATAGAGTGGTGTAATGGCATATATAGATATATGCATGCATGCACAGTATAGATTCAAAGGCCTTAAAACTAATTTATCTGATAATGCATTAAAAAATTTTAATTTCATTTTTAAAAATAATATTTTATTGAAATATGATGATTTTTATTTTTAGCATACTGCTGCTGGTGCAGAAGGTGGTGGTCAATCCTTGTCCAGTCCAGGTAGCTGTCTAGAAGATTTCCGTGCCACTCCTTTCATCGAATGCAATGGTGCACGAGGAACATGTCATTATTTTGCTAATAAGTTCAGTTTCTGGCTAACAACAATTGATCCTAATGATCAATTTTCACGCCCTGTAAGCACAACTCTCAAGGCAGGTGACTTACGATCGCGTATCAGTCGTTGTGCAGTGTGTATCAAAAATACAAATTATAATACAGGTCTCTGAGACCAAACATTTGTGAAAACATAATTGGTGCTATAAGTTGTGCCTTAAAAACATTAACTTTATTTTAAAAATCAGTGGCACAGTATTATGCAGACAATCCAACCTGTATGACTGATACAAAGCTGAATTCTTATTCTTCAACTAAAGATGAAATTTTTGATAAACTTTTTATTGCTTTTTATGTTTCAGCGCATGGTTGCATTAAAATTTTAGAATATAAAGGCATTGTATCATATTTTATGACAAAAATGAAATACTTCAGTTGTTTATTTTCAGAAATATTTGTGATACCCTTGTATAATTTGTAATGCATTAGGGAATAGAGATATTCTGTTTATTCATATTTATTTAAAAATGCTAATTTTATTGACCTTTATTTAATTATTTTTTTCGTCAATCTATTTTAAAACAGACTGTATGTGAAAGCTTGCAAGATGTGTCTTTTAAAGTAATGAAAAATTGTTCTTATTTTTCTTATTCAGTTATGAGTACTTTTTAAAAATATATTCTGGAATAACTTCCAAAAATTAGTTTTACAAAAACTATGTAATTTGAACTCATCTAATGTTTCTTTTTTCAGTTCTGTTTTATGTAATGTTTCATTATTTATTTTTTTAATTTAAATTAATGTTAATTAAGTGTTCATGAGAAAACTTTATGTAGAGATATGAATCAAAATAATTAAAGCATTTATTTTTAAATTAATATCCATTTTTGTTATTTTTTTGAATATGTACTTAACTTGTTTACATTCTATGACTTTCATAACTATTTTATAAATGGTGCAAAAAATATGTATTTTATTAATGCTTAAAAACACATAATGCTTGAAAACAATATTTTTCTTTTTAGTTTTATGTTTGAATAATACTTGATGTTTAATAATTCTGATTTTGCATTTTTCACTGGTTATTCTCAACAGTTTTGGGCTCATAAAAACTTCTTTCAAAATTCATTGTTTTCCATTTTGTTCATGAGCATTGTATTATTTTGATAGTTAAAAGAATGTTAAGCTTCCAATGCTGTTTTTCCTTATAATCATTTGGTTTATTTATAACTATAATTGCCTGGATCAATAGCTCAAATCAAATTATTATTCATCAATATATAGTGCTATAATCTTATTATGCAATTTTTCATGAAAAAGGAGCTTTGTGTCAAATAAAATGACGTTTGTTAATTGAAAGCTGTACCGCAATTAAGAGATATTTAACTTTTACTAGCTGATTATCACTGGTGCCTTACAATATGTATTACTTGATTATAATTAAAGATCAAAAATGCTTGTATAACTATTTTACTTGTTGTAAGTAGATATATTATATTAAAAATATTTTTGTATATATTTATAAATTATTTTTCTAACATACTGAAAAATTTCGAAGTTATATAAAATAAGCTACATGCTATCAAATTTTATTCAAATGTTGTTAAGCCATTTTGAACTTTTTTTTATATAAGTAATACAAAGGTTCTATGAAATTTTACTTATATTTAAAGCTGACACTGCCAAATATATAATTCTGATTATTTTTGTGTGTAAAAGATGCTAACAATTGCATATCACTGCCATCTTTTAAGTCCTAGTCTCATCTTTTTATACATTCTTCTTTCTGGTGTAAATTATCTGTTCTATTCAATTGATATGCTGCTCAAAGAAAAGCTTTTGTGTTAAAATAAAGAATAAATTTATTTATATGTGTTTATGAATGTCTCTTAACCTTATTGGTTGTAAAATAATTGAATTTTTTGCTAATGCTGCTAATTAATACAACATTCACACTATTGACTTATTATTCTTTGATTTTAAATAAAATGTAATAGTCTCAATTCTAACACTTTCGTCACAGCAATGGCACGCCTTTGTCCCACCCTAAAAGTCTGTGACGCTCTCCGCAGCACTAAAATTGAAGCAAAACACAAATTTCTTTAAAACTTATTCATTTTACTTTGAAAAATAATAATCAATTGCAATCAATAACAATTATCACGATAATGATTTATTTATGGAATCTGGAAGACGAGTTATTTTGTCCCTCGTGATGAAAGTATTAATTTTCTAATGTTATAAGCCTGTGAGGTTCACTATAACTAAGCCGTAGTAAAATATTTTATTGAAATAAAAATTTTAAAAAATCAATAATATATTTAATAATAATATCAATATTAAAATGTTTCATTTCACCATTATCGTTTTTTGGAGATATAAAGGAGATGGGTAAAGATCGGGCTTTTTTTTTCCCCCATCGGCCAATTCATACAATGTATATTTTTTTAAACACTGATACTCAGTCAAAATGAAAATGTTAGGTTTTTTCAAATTAGAGAAAACAGGAAAAAAATAACAATGTTAAACTATTTGTAACAAATGTCTTCGATTATATTTCCTTCTCGCTTTCACTGGCTAAATCGTCACTGGACCATCCAGTGGCAGTGTCTTGAAGTGTATCAATATATCCAAGACTTGTTGTTTTTGTTTGAGTGTGATTATGGCACCAGTATCCCAAGTATCAAAGTACAGATGCAACATGTGCACAGCAGCCAACTACTCTAGCACCAACTTTGCACTAATAATACCATTCAATGTTTGGATTATGACCTATACTTGTTCTTATCCATATACACTTTTGAAGTGTGTCGTGATCTCAACTGGAGTCGAACAACTGAGGAATCTTCTCGATTTAAGTAAAGATAGTACAGCCCCGATTATTTGGTGCATTATTTTTTAAAAAAATATACAAAGTGTAAATGGTTCAAGTGTAGTATATACAAAGGGGGGGGGGGGCGGGGGGTAGTTATTTTTTTTTTTTTGCCGACTAAAAGGGATTGCCAAGGTTCTTTTTTCGGAATTATTTATTATTTTTTTTAGAATGAATTCGATATCTCACCATGACATTTCGATAAAAATCGCCAAATCCAAAGTGCCCCCCCCCCCCCCATACTACACTTGAGCCAACGCAAACAATACTACGCAAAATAGTTACAGTTAATATCTTTATTTGGAATTTAGAGCAACAAAGGCTATTATCCCATACAAAACTATCAAATATCAATAGGTTAGTTAGTGTCAAAATATTTCATCTTCTGAATAAAAAATCTGAAAGTTGATCTGTTTGATATAGCTTTCTCCAGTCATTCTTTGAAGGTGATATTGCAACTAGGATCAGTTTTGAGAAAAGCTTTAAGGTAATTTCGAGGGTGAGTATATCTATCGCATCTTCATATGCTCCAAGTCATTTAAACGATTACAAGCACTGCACATTGCATTATCCGTTAAATTACATTTTTGAAGAAGTCCTGGGGTTATGATCATTTTGCTAAAGATTCGAGTGCATAAAATTTCTTCTCTTCTATTATATGTCCATTTAGAGATGATGCCAATGTTTATAATATTGCCCAAATTTTCAAAATACTTTCTTAAATAAAAAATTATTAATTTGCTTTTTTAAATCTTTCTTGATATATTTTTTTACTGATGTCTTCTGAAGCAATCCAGTCGATATAAACGTCAGACTCCGTGACAGATCTTGCGAGATAGTCCGTCTGCTCATTCCATAGTATATTAGAGTGTCCCGAAGAGTCCAAAGTAATATTAGTTTATTGGTATAATATGACTGTATGTAAATTTTGCTAGCTAGTCTGTGAATCGCACTATGTGATTTAATAGAATAATTTTGAAGAGCATGGAGAACAGAGAGATTATCAGATAAGATTAGCAGATTTTTGTTTGAAACAGTCAGATCATCTAAAGCTTGGCAAATAACCCAAGCTTCAGCAGTAAAAATAGAGTTATTGTGACTTGTTCTGTAAGCAAAAGAGAGATTTTCTGTTATACCAGCTATGGATGTTATTTGATCGTTTTTCGATGCATCGGTGGCTATTATATGGAAGTCCTGAAAATCATGCTCAACTGTGTGTTTCATCAAATATAAACTCCTTATAGCTTGAATTGGTAACTTTTTCTCCTGAAATTTGAAGTTATTGGTATATATTTTACA